>NJES01000193.1:0-29174 GCA_002591395.1 Ophiocordyceps camponoti-rufipedis | reverse complement strand
GTGAGTGTGAGGGTGAGTGTGTACCGATATGTATGAGTATATGATGTGTGTGTGTAGGTATGTGTGTGCGTGTGTATGCATGTAAGTGTATGTATGTGTGTGTATGTATGTATGTGTGTGTGTGTGTGTGTATAGCCATGTATGACTATGTGTATGTATGATTGTGTGTATCAGTGTGTATGAATGTGTGTATCAGTGTGTATGAATGTGTGTATCAGTGTGTATGAATGTGTGTATCAGTGTGTATCAGTGTGTATCAGTGTGTGTAATTCGTATGTGTGTATTCATTCTGTATCCCTACCTCTACCTCAATCCATCTCTCCATCTCTCCCCGTACACACATGTCCATGTACGTTGGCCCTCTCCATCTCACCTCCTCCAACCCTCTCACCTCACCTCCTCCAGCCCTCTCCATCTCACCTCCTCCAGCCCTCTCCGCCCTCTCCGCCTTCTCCACCCTGGCCGTTGGCTCGGCCCGTCACCACCGGTCATTGCCGACATGAGGGCTTGCCCGTGGCTTGCATCCTCTGCGCGGAAGAGGCGCGCTCGGATCCTGACCGCTTCGCCCGCGAGACACCGAGGTGACATGGGCGAAGCATGGCGCAGCTGGCCGACTTACATAAGATGAGTCGTGGTGTTTTGCCTTGTGCGAGTTTGTACCATGCTGGCGTTGTTGTGAATGCTGTGCTGGGGTTCACTTTACTGGTGTGGGCTTCACTTGATAGGGGTTTGTGGTGAGTCGAGCTGTGTTGAGCCGTAATATCGGACGCAGCTCAGGGATTCAAGACTCAGTTGGTCATCCAGCTCATGGCATACATTACAGATATCTACTAACAACTTACCGTGTCAAGCCGTCATCCAATCCAGTGTAATTGCATCGTCAACGCCACCGCGCACTTACACCCTCAAGCCCTCCTCACTGCAACTACAACAACTCCCATCCTTCAACAAACTACTACCCAGACGAACCAGTTTCGCCACTCTGACGTCCTCATCAACATGTCATGAACCCCGCAAGACCCTCGCATCCACCAGACAATAAACCCGCTGTCCGCCTCACCTCAACCCAGCAAAGAACTTGAACCTCGTCAACTCCTCACCAGCTCCCGCCATCCCGCCCGGGGAATCGGGGGATTTCCGCGACTACATGTAAGGACACTGGGTATTTCCCAGCACGTGTCTTTCGCGGGATTTCCCAGCATAACATACACGGACGGGAGAATCACAGGGGAATGCAGAGGGAAACTTAAGGACATAGGAAGCGAAGGTCAACAAATAAACAGAAAGATTATGTTTAGTTTGTACGGCAAGAATTGTTAGAGTGACAGCTTAATCTAGAAATACTGTTGTCTTTCTGAAAGCTAATCATTATACTCGTTCGAGAAGCTGTAGCTGTAGCTTCACGATCCGACCAGCTATTCCCTTGCTAGCCCAGCGAGTGCACATCATCAGAAATCCTCGACCAATCGGGAGCCTGCCGGCTGGGAACTCGATTCCGCTCGCCTGGAATGTGCCGTCTTCGAGAGCTGGAGGGGGTCGAGACTGGTCGATTGATGTCACGAAAGACATGTCACAAGCCGTCATGAACCGTCACTTGCCGGCTGGCTGAGCCATCGTCTGGTCTGACCGAGGATGAGGATTGCCGAGAGCTGGTTGTGCTGGTGTCGTGATGGTCTTGACTCTCTGGAGATTTTTCATCGTCTTGTTTCGTCTTTCTTCTCTTCCATCGCCGTCTAGACACTTTATATGAGTGATTGGATCCCTTATCTGACTCTGTTCTCGACTTCCAGCACGTCATCTCGTATACATCGTATGTACCATCGCATAACACACCACAGCAATGTTGCTCTCCTGTCATTTCCAATTGATACCTCTAAATTTCTGCACGTCAAATTCACATGCAAACAAATAAGGACAGCAATATGACTTCATCGAATCATAGCTTGGCTCCCCTGATAACTCCTCTCTTGCCACCATCCCTCTCTCCATCTCGTTTATAAAAGCCCTGAGCCCGAACGGTCCAGCCTTCAGTTCACCTCCACTCACCTGGCGACGCCCAACCGCCAGCCCATGTCCTTCCCCTGGACCCATCTTCAGAACAGAG
This sequence comes from Ophiocordyceps camponoti-rufipedis, assembly GCA_002591395.1. Taxonomy (NCBI): domain Eukaryota; kingdom Fungi; phylum Ascomycota; class Sordariomycetes; order Hypocreales; family Ophiocordycipitaceae; genus Ophiocordyceps; species Ophiocordyceps camponoti-rufipedis. The sequence goes on along the minus strand of NJES01000193.1, from coordinate 27,070 downwards.
GTGTCGATGGGAGACATGTCGTTCACCGCCCAAGGTAGCATCTTACCCCTTTACCAAGACCGTCAGCTGAAAGGGGCAGGGCGGGACCTACCGAAGCCCCGGACCGGTCCGCTGGTCTGGTCCGGATCGGATTTCGAGAGCGAAGCGTCATACACGCTGAGATTCGATAAGAACGACATGGACGAGATTGATGATGCGCTTGGGAAGTTTCTATGTAGGAAGCCGGGGTGACTCCTGGGGTACATGTATTTGAATCTAACCTCGTCAGCTCTCCATCTTCAACGCGAGCACGTCTCGTGCAGCAACTTTCCTCTTCCACGGCTAGCATCTCGTCTTGAACAAGCTGCCGAATCGATTCATAAGGGCTGCGGCTTCGTCGTCTTCAGGGGCATCGACCCGTCACGATACTCCATCTTGCAAAATGTCATCATCTTCTTGGGTCTTGCGGGTTACGTGGGCGACAAGAGAGGACTACAAGACAAGAGCGGCAACGTCTTGGGTGAGTTTCCACAAACTCCTCCTTCAATACAAAAGCTAAGATTTATACCGCAGCTCACATCACGAGTTCTAAACTCTGGGAGGCCCCCAAAGAGAAACGCCACGGGATTCACTCCAATGAAGCTCTGGTTGGTTCCCCTCCCCGCCACCCCTGTTCTTGTCTGCCCATTCACAAGCACACTGGGTTCGCCGACAAAACGTCACATGATTGATAATTGCAGCCTTTCCATACTGACATGGGCTGTGACGTACTAGCCTTGCAAGTCCGTCAGGGTGTAGAGAGCGGCGGCTGCACCTCTCTGAGTTCGGCAGCGGCTGTCTTGAACCACTTGCTTCTTCATGAGCCGAGTCTGGCGGAGACGCTGTTGAGGCCTGACTGGCCGGTTCAGATGTATGAAACCATAACCCAACAGAAGAAGATGGCTTCTCTTCTCACCACCCCTTTCTAGTTACGGCGAACAGTCTCGGTACTATCTAGCCCCCGTCTTCGCCATTCGCGACGGCAACCTCCTCGCAAGCATGGATCCCCATCGCCTGGGCCCTCATCCTGCTAGCCCCGACGAGGACATTCCTCCCCTGACGGTAACCCAGAGACTGGCCCTGAACCGGGTGGCAGAGATAGCCAGACAAACGGAGCTCAAACTGAAGCTCGAAACCGGCGACCTCGTCTTCATCAACAACTGGGCTGTTCTTCACCGACGAGAAGCCTACCAAGACGACGACTGCCCTTCTCGTCACCTTGTACGGCTATGGCTTCGAAATACGCAGCTCGGATGGTCCATTCCTCAGCAGATGCTGCCCCCCTGGCGAGCTGCCTTCGAAGACGAACCTACCGTCGAGATGATGTATCCCTTACACCCGCCCGACACCTACACCGTGCCCCGGTACGCAACCGGCTCGGCGGCCTTTGTCATGGAAGATGCTCGCAGAACGGATGAACCGGAGGGTAGAGAGGCGTGAATTAGATTGTGGCCTGTTTCCGGCATACGAGGGGATACAAGTGACGGCCGATGAGTCTATTCTGACGGCCTTTGCTGGGTTGACATGGGTAATTACGTGTAATGGGGGTTTAGTTATACAGTATCACAGTAACCTACCCCGGGAGGTAGTATTTGGCGAGAAAAGGGGGTTGACGTCTCGTACAAGGCTCTTGTTTGTTGTCACACTCACGTACATGTATATGGGTTACCCCTTTGAGGTCTGCTCGATGATGTACACGCAGACAGACATCAGCCTCGTAGTAAGAGATACTCGATGAACCGTCCCAGAACCTCCCGCTCTTCCCTCCAGTACCACCATCACACAGCCCAGGTACAAGCTCGGCCGCAGATGCCCACAGCAGACGATGCAACCATCCAGCCTCATGCTCATGCTGTGCAGCCTCAGAGCCCATCCACGTGCCTGGGAACAAGAGCTGAAAGCGAACTGCATGAGCCGTTGCAACGGAATCGCCCGGCTTGTTCCGGGTTCCGGACCAAGGGGGCCAGCTGATGCCCTTTGCACACGTATCACGACTGCCGAGACAGAAGACGGGACGTCATGGGGCTGCTTCGGCTGGGCTTCTTTCGGAAAAGGGGGACCGTCTGCCTTGGTTCTCGTGCTTGCTGGGCTTGTGCATCGTCTTGACCAACAGACTGTTGGACGTGGCTCCTGTGCTGACGAGCTTACATGATGTAGATACCGAGTCTCGGATGGAACGCTGCCATGTTGGTATTGAACGAGAGTTGGGCATCCGTCGAATCATCATGATTGTGGTTGGGCATCTTTACCCGTCCGATGCTGCCCACCAACACTCATCTTTGCCCTCAACTCGTTCGTACTCTGCGGAAGTCGGGGTATGAAGTCATGCTCATGCAGGGTGTCAGGTGATCACCTCGCAGCTGTTATCTTTGCAAATCAGAGTCTTGGCTCTCCAATTCCATTCGTGGTGGCTTGTCCAATTGTTGGGCTTGTTATCTCACAGTGTTTCTGGAGGACTCTTGCGGCTTGGACTGTGTTTGCAGGTTGGCTGGTCGATTTGAGGGGGAGATGTTGAGCGAGGTTCGGATCGAGATGGTGATGTGCGTACTTTGATGGCTCATGTGAGTATTCGTACGTGTTCGCAAGATGGTGCGTTTAAGATGTGGTTATCTGTGAGTCGACTTGGACTTGCCTGCTGATTAGACGTCAGGCCGTCATTATAGAGGTCAGAGCCTTGTTGACAATCCAGAACCTACCTGGTTCCTTCTGGAAGCTTGTGATTGAGGTGAAGTCATCGTTCAGTTGCTGACGCCAAGTCACAGAGAGATCAGTACAAGGCCACGGAAAGCACTTGACGGGATTCTTCTGGAAGCGTAAAGTGCTTCGCGCCGTGAGTTGATGCAACCCCTGACCGTCTCTCTACATGTAGTCGGCGAGGTTGATTTCAAGTCGGCTACGAATACATGTGTTGTAAGAGGTGCTTCTCATCAATTCAAAGCGAGTCTATCTCCGAACGATACTATTCTTCTACCCTATCTAAACTAACTGACCCCGTGACAGAGCCGAAGCCCAGACGACAGGGATAACAAGCTCGGGAGGGCTTTGCTCGTGCACTCTGCGGTCTCAGGGCATGCATGTTCGCCAGGTTCACCTTGCCAGGCGACTAAAAGAGTGTTCAGTGTGAAGCCTGGATTAGTCGACCGTCTTTGACGCCCCGCTGCTTGACTGCAGTACCTTGATGTCTCAACCATCAGTCTATTGAGGTGATGATGTTAACAAATCACGGAGCATTGACGCAATCTTCTCTTCAAAGTTGGCTCATGAACTATGTCGCGCCCTCTGCACACCAGTCCATAAATCTACACTCTATCTTAACAGATTTAGTTCGCAGCCATCACCAGAGCGACATCACGAGCTCAGACCTGATATCAGCTGGCTATCGATCCTTCAATGCAGCGACGCCTTATCCTTGCTTCATGTACCAGCCACGCCCGTCGTACAAGCCGCCTCGAAAGGGTAGTGGCCGTGAATCCACGCTGTCGACACCCTGGGGGTAACCCGTGAGATCCTCGGCTGGGCACCAAGTCAAGATGCGTGCATGTGCTCTTGCGCATAAGCAACTGAACCGTGACCACGAGAATATCAGCTTCGTGATAAGTCGACGAGCGTCATGGAGACGATAAAACGGATCCTTCACTATCTCGCAAATCTAGAATGGTCCGAGAGACGGCAGGATATCTGCATCTTCTGCGACAGGCGCAACTTCGCCGCCATCGTCTACGAGGTAAGGCTGCAGACCAGAGCGCATCGCAAGCTGACGGTCTGAAGGATGCCGATTTGATTGCCGTAGAGAACACAAGGCTAGCGGGCCAATATCACTGGCTCATCATGCCAAAAGCACATATCCGAGACGTCGAAGCCCTCAGCCACCACCACCTCGCTCTCGGTAAGGCTCATAGTGCGGTACTCAACTAGACCATGTGTTGACTGTTTGCGTCAGTTCAGGCTATGGATGCCGTCAAGAAGCTCTTGCTGCGGAAATGCCCCGAGGTTCCTGAACCGTCGGCCGTCTTGGCGGGATATCATCGAGGACGGCGGCCGCTTCTGGCTAATGCGTTCTATCCTGATATTGTCTCGATTCATCATCTGCATCTTCACGTCATTGTTCGTCCTCGTTTCTTGTTGCGTTTGTTCAAATACCCGGGATGGCTGCCTTTGATGTGGAAGTCGGATGCTACGGTGATGCGGGACTTGATGCGACGTGCAGGGAGAGAGTCTAGACAGACGGGAGGGACTAGACAGTCAGGAGAGTCATATTGAGAAGAGTCTAGGGTAGCAAGCTGTATTGTGTACGGCTCGACATTCATCATGGCCATCGTCACTCTGGAAGCTTGCAGACAGGGCAAGGCAATGTTCTCGCCTGAGTGTCACAGAGTTTACAACAAAGAGCCTAAGCCTCGCAGCCATGAGAATGCCATAGAACAGGTGTCTTGTCTTCAAATGCCTCAAGCAGACGACTAAATGCCTTCAAAGCAGACGAGTCACTTAGCATATGCTCGATGGTCTGGACTACACCGACCCAGGGTTCGCTCCCGTGCCCCTCGTCGAGACAAGATGCAGCAGCATCTCAAGGGTCCTACCGTTATGAAGGACAAGTCATAACATAGAATCAGTGAGCTAGATGCCCGTTGACCAAAGTCTCGGCAACGGAGCGAGATTAGCTGTCAATTTGACGTGAGTACAGGCATTCAACCGCGCCGACAAGAACAGACCCTTGTTGTTTTGCAAGCAGCCGTCAAGGCACGCATGCCGGTGAATCTCAAGTCTTGAGCATCAATCAACGGTTGACCTGAACATTCTTCATCTTCTTGAACTATGCATCCATGAGGACGAGTTCACGAGAGACGGTCGCTACCTTCCACAACTCGAGACGCGTGCACAGAATCGAGGTGAGAGGAACTGAAAGTCTCAGGGAATCCCCAGCCAAGTCCAATCATCTTCGCTGATCAAGAAGATTACTGAGTCAAATCTTGGAAGCCGCGCGTCTTTCTCGGCCCATGCAACTGTAATGAAGAGAAAGGCTTGCGCAACGTGCCTGAACAAAACACAGACTCGTCAATGTAAAGACACATCGTCAGGTACGGAACGTGGCAGTTTCATCTCATGTCGAGATTTGCCAAACACACATTCACACATGCACCGCGTCAGCCCAAGGGAAGTTCTAGATTCAACTAGTCGTCTGAATAGTCTCACCCGCGTGAATCGACGGCTCTGCCCGAGACAGACACCCGCGTCAGAAACAGCCCATCTGCCCTGAAGCAGATTTCCACCCTGCGAGACCGCGAAAGCATAACACTATCGTGTCCCGGCTAGACATTGGATGCAGATATTGCCCGTGTCTGACTCTTTGTTGACGACGCACACATGCACGCGCGTGTACAAAGTAGATTCTAGACATGAATCTATTGCAGAGTCTCTGAATGCGGTGCCTGGATCCGGTCTAATTGGATGGACGCGGTCGAGTCGTAAGAAGCATAGGATGAATGCAGACGCGAGGCATTCCCTCAGGCCAAGGGGTTTGACCGAAGAGGACGGGAGCTTCAGGGATCTGGATAGTTCAGGGGCATCTAGCAGGGCAGCATAGCTCTGACCCTCTTGACACGTCGACGAATTCCAGGATGCTCGTCCAGACGGATGAACAAGGTGAAGGAAGTATAGGATGAACTCTATTGGAACTTAGACGCGCATCTGCGCTGCCATCGGACATGCGGGCGGCCCAACGTTGAGCGGGGCGGCCGCTCCCGGACCTAGAGCGGGATCGGCCCGGAGCCGGCCCCGGACATCACGTGACACGGGACTGGCGCACTGCTACAGTCACTGTGAGATCAAGGCCGAGGCTCTGAGATTGACGATGCGGACGCAAGCGGCCCTTTACATACTTCATGTCATATGTAGGCAAGGTTGCGGCTGAGCAAAGCATCAACGAAAAGGAAGAATGGGGTAAAAGATGCGACGCTGACTGCACAATGCTTTTTACGGTCACGGACCTTGTCAGCTGAACGGACGAGCGGAGAGCCAACCAAAGGGCTAGCGTACACACGGGGCGGCCGAGGGCCAAAGGAAAGAAGAAGTTGGGAATGCCGGACAGCGTCATGGCTAAGAATAGGCAGTGAAGCTGCACCTTCGGCCCGAGCTTTTCTCCCAAGAGCCAAGGCAGAACGCCACGCGCGAGGCAGAACCCTTGAGGGGCCAATGACGGCCAGCTGGAGAGACGGAAGCAGTCAGCAGACCTGGCACAGCATCGCGGGCGAGGCTGGTGATTGGTGAGAGGCTAAGTGCCGCATGGCAATGCTACGTAGCATCCATCGTCGACGAGCTTGCATGCGGCTTTGGGGTAGTTTTTTTTTTTTCTTTATTTCTTGTATACTTTGTTTATAGCATTTCTCTTGTTCGATGTCTGGGGTCGAGGTTGGATAGTTTGAGAGGCGAGTTATGGTCGGTGATAGACGAGGAGATGGCGTCCGACTTACTGCTCGACGCGTGACGCGACTGTCTCAAGTCCCTGAAGAAGACGACGGATAATACGCAGAGTGAGAGAGATGGAAGAGAGAGAGTGAGAGATGTCTCATCTGGACGTGACGTGGTAACGTATCCTGCTGAGCCAACACCAACAGGGCGTCCGTCACACGTGTATTCGTAGGAATACCTCTGCATCGAGGTGAGAATGCGGTAGAGAGGCAACTGCATGCAGAAAAGAACCGCGTCTCCCTCCCAAGGGACCCTCCCTGAACAACGATGGTCAAGATGGCCAGGCAGGAGGAAGAAAGAGAGACGCGTTGAGAAATGGCAAGCCAGTGTCTCGCCCACGTCAAGGGGTCACTGGCGCGGACATTCCACGAGGAAGAATGGATTGGATACTTTCTTCTTCTTCTTCTTTGCATCCATGCACGGACGGGGAGACGAGCTGGGTCGGGCTACCGTGGCCGCACCGTGCGATGGGCACCGTCTCCGCACCCGCCCGTAGGTGGAGCGGGTGGCCTGGCCTGCGGGTAGAGCGGCCTGTAGAGCGGGTGCATCCAGGCCTGTAGAGTGGCGGTGCTCCGGGGCCGCAAGCTGGCTGCTCGTGTCCGCAATGGACTGTCCACTGCCAAAAGTGTGCCGAAAGTGGAGGCCGTCACAGTACGAACTGGCGTGCCGGAAGATCGCTGGAGCTAGGAGGAGCTTGGCCTGATCAGTGGCCTCTTCCCCGCTGCTAGCGGGCGGGCGTGGCGGGTGGTGCGGGTGGTGCGGGCGGTGCGACGCACTGTAGAGCGGACAGGCAGCGGACAGGGACCCTTCAATTCCCAATGGATCCCCCGCGGGGCACAGTGCGCAGCCCGGGATGGGCCCACACCAACCCCGACTCCCTCCCCATGATCCCCCATGCTTCTGGCCATTATTGTATACAGATTCCAGGTCCATCAGCTTGGATTCGTCGCACCGCGCCAGTCAGCTCGCTTCCAAGCCGTCATCATCTCGCGTCCTTCTTCTGCTGCCTCCATTCCATCTCGATCTTCTGTCCCCCCCTCCCCCTCCTCTTCCTCCGAGTCCTCCCTCTCACGGATGCTCCTACAGAAAACCCACCCTGTCCGCGCCCACAATTTGCTCCTAACGGCCTTTTTCTCGCTTCCGCTTTCTCTCACTCAACCTCTCGTCCTTGTTTACTACCTATTCTGTCATCTCGTCACCTCCGATATCCTCCTCGACGATCCCTTCTTACCTACCCTCTCGATCCTCTCGTCCCAAACCACGAACATCATCAACCCACAACTTGCTGCTACGGGGCCACAACGAAATCTCCCTCCCCCGCAATCTCCCCCAAACTCTCGGACCCGTCAACAAGAGGGGGCATATCGGATAATTCTGCATGGTGGTATCGACCGCCAACTTGCCTCTCGCCAAAGCCTCCGGTCCTCGGGCCTCCACGTGGCCGACGGCCGCGGGATACCATGACGCAAGCCGTCAAGCGCGCATGCGACGCCTGCCATCGCCGCAAGGTCAAATGCGACGGCATCAACCCCTGCCGTAACTGCTCTTCCGCTCAGCTCTCTTGCACCTACAATGCCATACCCCAGAAAAAGGGCCCCAAGGGCTCTCGCGCCAAAGTCATCAGCGAACTGCGCGAGACCCAGCGCCAGACCAGCCTCTCGGCAAAGGTCCAGAACCGCATCAACGGCATCGCCTGTCCGCCCACCAACCCGAGCCTCGGCCCGACGCCAGGCCTCGTCACCAGCGAGCTCGTCAAGGAGTGCGCCCTCTTCTTCTTCGACAACCTCTACCCTCAGGTCCCCGTCCTCGACCGCCATCAGCTCGACCAGCAGCTGCTCTACATGGAGCAGAACCGCGACGCCTACTGCCTCATGACGTCGCTGTGCGCCTACATCATGCTGCAGCCCGGCATGTCCATGCCCCCCGGCGACCCCTATAGCCTCGACATCCTGCCCGGCGCAAACATCATCTCCAGCCAGCTGCTGCTCGAGGAGACGCTGCGAGTACGAAAGGGTTACGAGTACCTCGATGCCGTCACCTTCAACGCTCTCGTCACAAACTTCTTCCTCTTTGGCTGCTACCACGGCCAAGAGATGCACGACAAGGCCTGGTACTACCTCCGGGAGGCCACCACCATGATTCACATGGCCGGCATGGACAAGGAGGACTATTACCTGCAGTTTGACGCCGCCGAATCTGCCCGCCGCCGTCGCCTATTCTGGCTCTTCTTCCTCCTCGAGCGGTGAGTTGGCACTATTTCTTTCTCCCTCACTCGACGGCCGCTGACCTCGTCTCTCGCCACAGAGCCTACGCGCTTCAACGCCAGCGTCCCCTGACTTTGCAGGCCACCATCAACCCCCCGACCATAGCCGACGACCCAAGCGACGCGCAGGCGCATCAGCTCGGCAGCTTCCTCCTCCTCGTCAACCTCTACCGACCCTTTGACAACGCCTTCACCGCCGCCTGGAGCCAGACCAAGGGACGCCTGTCGTCGCAATTTCTCAACACGCTGCAGAAACAGCTCAACGACGTCGTCCAGTCTTACGCATGTCAGGACGTAAACTTTCACGACATTCACCACAACCAGCGCTGGCTCAAGGCCATGGTCTGGCAGCTGACCAGCGGTGTCGACGGCGCCGGCGACGATTCCATGTCTTTCCAGTATCCCTCGCACATGTCGCGTGAGCTCCTCGCCAGCATGGCGTCCCAGCTTCCCGTACAGGATGAGATACTGGGTCCCGTACTGGTATGTTCACGTAACAACCCCCTTTTCGGAAGTGATTGCGACTGACATGCGGCAGGTCGAGAGGTTACTGGAGATGACGTTGTCCATGACCGAGTTTCTCGCCATGCAGCCTCCCTCGCGCGATCCCTTCTCCGTCGGCCCCCGTGAGCACCTCAGCCAGACCATGACCATCATCGCCATGTCCCGCAACGGCGAACACCGCTTCCTGCCGCTGCTCCTCAACAAGGTGAATCAGGTGCTTCCGCGCATCGCCAGCCCGATGCTGCAAAACGCCCCTGAGAACTCGCCCTTGTCGAGCGTCGACATGTTTGACGGCTTCGGAAACGCGGGCATGGCCCAACCGCCGTCCGGCCAGATGCACATGTGCGCCGACTATGACCGCAAGTATCCCGTCGAGGACTACGATAAGAAGTACGCCATGGACATGAATGGGAGCCCTTCAGAATCCGTGTCGACGTCGAACCACTCCAGCTCTCCCTCGTCTCTACCGCAGCACCCGGCCTCGGACATTAGCAGCTCCTTTGTCGGTTCCCCCTGCATGGTCTCTCCGGGCATCGACTACGGCCATAACCTGAGTAGCTTTGGCTGTTCAACCATGCCCGACCTGGTCTTGCATCAGATGAACGGGGGACAAGCGACGCCCATCAGCGGACAGCACCAGCGGCTGAGCTCCGGCCACGAGGGCCATCACAGCAGTGGCATGTCTCCGCAGAGCATGAGGTCCGCCATGCCGTCGTCACATCCGATGAACTTTGCCACCTCGGCTCAACGGCAGGATGGCTTCCGCCTGCAAGCACCACCGCAGATGGGCGACTTCAACGCCATACCTCGTTCTAGGACAGACGGTGGCGGCGGTTCGATGATGGCCATCAACGCCATGAGCAGCGAGCTCGACTTTGGCGCCATTGGGTAGCACCACTGGTATACCGCCTCCGACATGGCTGGCCTGACGACTGGTTCGTCTGGACGAGTGAAATTATCTCGACTTTACCGTTATTGTATTGTTCTCTGCCAGCAGGACCGTTCTGTCGGACTTCTGTGCCTTATCTTTTCTGTTCTTTTTTATCTTATTTTTTCCTTTTGTCGAGGAATCATGACCTGACGAGTGGGCTGCGGCCTGCGTCCCCCGAGGTGTCCTGACGACATACTCGGGCTTGAAGCGCGGCCTCTTCAGCGAGAGGGAGTCCTACTCGGGGCGAATTATCGAGAGTTGCGGCTGGATTGCACTTGAGGTCCCCGGGTTATTCGACGGCTGTCGTTCTGGTTGGAAGGAAAGGGAAATTCCCAGAATGCGTCTCGGGATCAAAGGAAAGGGGACTGGGCGGGACATTCCTAGAGTCCGTCACTGGTGGCGACGCCGGAGCGCGGGTGCGGGATCTTATATATCATTTACGTAGCGGATGGCGCTGGGAGAGCAGCTGATATGGTTCGGATCTTGGGGTTTGCAGCATTTTTATCAAAAGAAGTTGACTGGGAGATGGGCATGTGGGATAGTGTATTAATGGGTATCTCGAGATCTCTATGGTGCTATAGTACTTGGTGATGGACGGAATCTCACGTATCTGGTGATAGAAGGCGTTCTCAAACCATGTCGAGCACCCTGTTGGAGAAGCAAATCGAAGCACCAGCTCTTATCCGGAACTGCCCGTCCAATGATACAACTCCTGTAAACCAAGGCGTGAAGAAAACAACGATGGATCCTTCAGGGGATCTCAACAGCGACGGCATGCGCCGCAAGAGTCTCTACGCGAGACGCATAAAGGCTCATAAGGTGGCACAACGGATCGCCCCAGATGACGGCTCGTAGCTGATCGTCACGGCAGGAGACGGCCTCGACAACCTCGTCCTGATGAGGGGATCGGGCGCTTCCGCGAAGGACGACGATATGGCCGGCGTTGCTGAGCGTCGAGGGAGGGAGGTGCCAAAAGGGCATCGGCACCGGGCCGGGGGATTTCGGGGGAGGGGGGCTGGCGAGAAGGGCGAGGAGGCTTCTTATGTAGGCTTTGTCGGCTCGGGCAACAGGGTCGCCTTCGTTGATGAGGGCGAGGAAGATGCTGTCTCGTCGGGGGGGGTTCGTCAGGGGGAGGAGGCTGATGGGGGGAGCGCCAAAGGTGATGCAGTGGACGCGGCGGAAGCGTGAGGCTAGACGGGCGAGGTCGCTGGAGGGCACATGGTGGGCGAGCATGTGCATGTACAGCAAGGCGGCGACGGCGCCACCGGCCGAGTGTCCGGTGAGGATCAGGCTGTGAGCGGCACGAGCGGGATCATCACGGAGGATACGGCGGAGGCTGGCGGCGGCGGGACGGACCATGGCGCGGGCAACGGACAGGAAGCCGGCGTGACAGGCGTTGCCGCTGTCGTCGAGGAAGCCCGTTGGCTCGACCGGCTCGGCGCGGAGGTTGACGGCCCAGTCGGCGAAGGAGGCGGTGCCGCGGACGGCGAGGACGACGGTGCCGGCTGAGTCGGCTGGGACGGAGCGGATGTACATTGCTTTCGTGCCGGAGCGGCGATCGGCGGGCACTGTTAGGGATTGGCGGCGTTCGAGGGCTGAGGGGGGGGAGTAGACGCGGAGGGAGCATTGGGCGGCGAGGCAGAGGAGGGGCCAGGTTGATGTGTTGCTTGGAGGAGGGAGTTGGCTTAGCTTTGATGGAGGGGGAGAGGGGAGTGGAAGAGAGGAGGGAGGCGTACAGAGTTAGGGGTGGGAGTGCTATGGGTAGTTTGGAGTTGATGTAGAGCTCGACTTTGGCTAGATATCTGACGGGGACGACGGAGGCTGCTGGGGCTTGGGGGCGAGACTCGGGGGCTCTGGAACGCTTGGTGGTGGTGTCGTTGGGAGCGGCTCTTGTTGTCTGTTGAGGTGGGAGGTCGGGCGAGGCCTGATAGAGGAAGAGGCCCGCGTCTTGACCGTCGTACTGCTCGTGGTCGATGAGAGTTAGGACGCGATCGAAGCGGTGGATCATGTCGTCGTCAGGCGTTGCACCGCCGTAGCCTATGTGAGCAGGACGCTGTGAAACGCGATGGTGCGCCGGTGCCGGAACGGACGAGATCACGGCCCATCCCGGCGGTGGTGGAGCAGGAACCGGCGGCCCCGGCCTGTAGACGGACGGGTAGGGGCCGGGGACCGCCGGGAGATGCGGAGCCGGAGGGAGGTAGAGGTTTGGGGGATCCGTAAAGGCATGGATGCTCTGGGACTTGCGTCCGGAGAAGAAGCCCATGATGGATGGTGCAGTGGGGAGAGACGGTGGCTGTTGTTGCTACTCCAGTTGCATCTTGGCCTGCATCTCGAGGCGCTTAGGCGGGAGGAGGGGGTTGAGACTGTGGAAAGGACGTGGCCAATAAAGGTTTTTCGGGAAGGTGGTTTGCCCAAGAAGATGCATGTTGGCTGGCAGGTCGTCTTTTAAATCAACGAGGAGGCAGTGAAGCAGAGCCTCCTCCTATTCCCATCATCAGCGGTCTCCAAGCATGGCCCATCTGTCGAGACCCGGCTCTCGGTAAGGCAGACCTGAATTACCGAAGTGATATGGGGGCTGATAGCGGTGCATGGCCCAGGTTAAAGATAGAGTTACCGACGTTGTATCGTCTGTATTCATCCGGCACAGCCTCTTTTCCCTCCATCGTGACCTTCTGGCCCTCGGATATCAGACGGCGACGACGCACGTGATCCGGGCCCTGACTCCTTGAGGCTGCGTCATCCGGCGCGGAATAGTATTTCGCCGCTCCTCGCAGCTGCATTAGAGAACTTTGACCAGGTGTTTCACGGAATCCCTCAACTTTCCTCCTCCAGCCCACGCAGCTGGATCAAAACCCTTCCCACCTTCCAAAAGCTTCGCCACGCAGGGCAGAGGCTGATCAAAAACTCTCCTCTTCTATTCCAACAGAGCCTGGCTCTGGCTTGCGCTTCTTCGCCTTCCTGCTTCGCGATCCCATCATGGCGTGGAGAAATCAGGGCATCACGGGTTCCAACAACATCCCGCTCGGAAAGTCGCGGCGCTTCGGCGGGGAGGCTGAGGACGATGGCTACGAACGCGGCGATCATAAGCGCGGTCGTGATCCTGAGCCCCGTGGCGAGGGGGATGAGCCTCGTCGGCGCAAGAAACGGAATCGCTGGGCTGAAGCGTCGGAGAATAAAGCTGCTGGTCTGATGGGCCTTCCCACCGCCATTCTTTCCAACATGACGAGCGAGCAGCTTGAGGCCTATACCCTTCACCTTCGCATCGAGGAGATCAGTCAAAAACTTAGGATTGATGACGTTGTCCCTGCTGACGGTGATCGGTGAGTCCTATTTCATTTTCTCTTTGCCTTTTATTTGTGGAAGTTCCGCTTTGCTGATTTTGTCCTCTTTTTTCAGGTCGCCTTCTCCCCCGCCTAGTTATGACAACCATGGGCGGCGTATCAACACGCGCGAGTATCGCTATCGCAAGCGACTCGAAGACGAGCGACACAAGCTCGTCGAGCGGGCCATGAAAACGATTCCGAATTATCATCCACCCCAGGACTACCGACGTCCTACCAAGACCCAGGAGAAAGTCTACGTGCCGGTTAATGATTATCCGGAAATCAACTTCAGTATGATTGCAAATCCCCCTCCCCTTTCCCTTTCCTTTCTCGTTTCTGTTCATCACATGTGCATCAGGTTCTTGTTCACTCACTCGTTTCCCTACTTACTGCATCCTCGCTTCGGGGTTCGCCCCGGTCATCTAACTTTAAACACCTGAGAGACCTTTGCTAACATCTAGGTTCAAGTCGGTCTACTCATCGGTCCCCGTGGCAATACCCTCAAGAAAATGGAAGCCGATTCGGGTGCCAAGATTGCGATTCGCGGAAAGGGCTCCGTCAAGGAGGGTAAAGGGCGCTCCGACGCTGCCCATTCCAGCAACCAAGAAGAGGATCTCCACTGCCTCATCATGGCAGACACGGAGGAGAAGATCAACAAAGCCAAGCAGTTGATCCACAACGTCATAGAGACGGTGAGTTTTTGTTACCTTGCGAACATGTCCGCTTCATCTAACTTTACTTGCCAGGCTGCCTCTATCCCGGAAGGGCAAAACGAGCTCAAGCGCAATCAGCTCCGAGAACTAGCTGCGCTCAACGGAACGCTGCGTGATGACGAGAACCAGGCTTGCCAGAACTGCGGAAGGATTGGTCATCGCAAGTATGACTGCCCCGACAGGCAAAACTACACGGCCAGCATCATCTGTCGAGTCTGCGGCAACGCCGGCCATATGGCGCGCGACTGTCCCGACCGTCAGAGGGGTGCCAGCTGGCGCAACAACGACTCCAACGGCGGACGTCATGCCGGAAGAATCGGCGGTCCTCCCGGCAGCGGTGATGCTGTTGATCGCGAGATGGAGGTACGTCTCGTTTCATACGACGAGCGCTAGAACTTGGCTGACGATGACTCTAGCAACTCATGCAAGAACTCGGCGGAGGCCCTAGCGCACCTGCTCGGATCGAAGCTGGACCGGGTGGCCATGGTGGTCACGGCGGACATGGCGGACATGGCGGCCATGGCGGTCACGGTGGCCACGATGATGGCGACGTCAAGCCTTGGCAACGCGGCCCGTCCGGCGGCGGTGGACCTGCTCCTTGGCGCTCGCGTCAACACGACGGCCACGATGGACCGGCTGGCGGCGGCGGCGGCAGCGGTGGTGCTGGAGGTGGCGGTGGCGGCGGTGGTGGTGGTGCTGGAGGTAGCGGCGGCGGCGGTCCCGCTCCTTGGGCCCGCGAGCGCAACCGCGGTCACGACCAGCACGGCGGCAACTCGGGTCACTACGGACAGCACGGCGACGGCCATCACGACTACTCGTACGGCTCCGGCGCTGGAGGACCCCCGGGCTGGCACCAGGCTGCTCCCGGCACGCAGGGCGGCTACGGCGGCTACGGCTACAACAACTATGGCGGCCCTCCCGGAATGGGTTCTTCTCCTGGCCCGCCTCCCGGCCTCGCCCCCTCTGACGGACATCGCGGATCGTTCCAGCAGTATCCCGGCGCGCCTCCTCCGCCTTCGCTCCCGCGGTCTGGCAATTCGCCCCCGCCGCCTCCCAGCAACCAGCCGCCGCCTCCTCCCCCCCCCGGCGCATAGAATGTCTACGAGGTTGGAAAGAAGAGGCGCGCTAGCCGCAATCTCCCGATACGAAAGAGACGAGCGTCTTACTCACAGTGATTTTTCTGCAGGGCAAGATTGGCGGCTCGTCTGGGAGGAGACGATTTCATGAGCCGGGCTGGGAAGTCATCGTGCGAGTGCCACGGAATCAAATGGACCGCCGGCAGCTGGAGTATTTATACCAGGAGGTGCTTTCCGCAGCGGCCAGGCTCGCATTGGACGCTGTGTACGGTGATGGTGCTTAGGACCTGGTCTGGAGTCTTTACTCCCGGCGATGGTGGTCTGATGAGCGGACGAAGACAGGTACGAAGGATGGTTTTGTGTTTGCCACGCTAATTGCACAGGCACTTTGTAGCCGGCCCTGTGGCTTTGCGCGTTGAGATGGAAGGGCAATCTCGTGGTATTGAAGAGGTTCCGATCAGCATATGGGCTGGCAGTATTTGCGATTTGTACAAGTAAGGGACTCGATAGGGAGGGGTAGGGACAAAAAACGGTGATGTATGAATTCGTAGTTGCGCGTCGTTGAGACTCGTGAAATTCGTAGTTGCGTGTCGTTGCGACTCGCGATGCACGTGACGGAGGTTTGCGCAGGTTTGCGTGCCTCAGCATGGAGGCCCCACTGGTTTGGGGATGGTGGTGCCGTTGGTGAAGACAGGGAGGTAGATCTTATCGCGCCGACGTTGATGAGGGCGGTTGGCCAGATGGTAGAGACATGAGGTTACTCCTCACGCTGCACAGCGCTAGTCTAGATTCAGCTGATTAGATAGGTAGGTGGGAGGAGGTAGGTCATGGCGCGGGCAGCTCTCCTCAACGTCGCGTCGTCTCTTCTCTTCGCCTCGATCATCTCCTATATCTCGATACTTCTTACGGCCATCTTACTTCCTCCTACAATAGACTCTCCGCACAGGAACCTGGCCGCATGATCCTCGATCGGTAGCCTTCACTGTCCCGGCCGCCGTGAGGCAGCATGAAGCTCGGTAATCCGTTCGCCTTTGGGCCCGGCCCCGTCACCTTCTGGACGACGGCCGTCTACCTCGCCGTCGTCATTCCGCTGATATACGTTCACGAGACGGTTCCTCCTGCGCCGGCTGGTGATGCCCTCGCCCGCGGCCTCAACCTGACGGAGGCGTGGATGGACCTTCAGACCATTACCAAGACATATCATCCTTACGATAGCCGCGAGAATGATGGCGTTCGTCGCTATCTTCTTCAACGTGTCTCCAAGATCCTGGACCGGAATGGCGTTGACTATACCCTCGAGCGTAGCACGAGTTCGAGCGGTGACTTTATGGAGTCCGCTGACGAGAACTCGGGAGCTACCATCTTCGACGACCGCGTCTCCAACGTCACCTACACCTACCCGACTGCATCAGGAGGGGCTGGCGAGTACTTTGAAGGCAGCAACGTGTACGTCTACATCCGCGGTAAGGAAGATGCCACGGGCAACTGGTGGACGCGAAAGCAGGCGACGGACTTCTCGCGGCATACCGGCGGCGTTCTGGTCAACTGTCACTTTGACTCGGTCTCGGTCGGCTACGGCGCAACGGACGATGGCGTGGCTTGCGTGACGATGCTCCAGCTGCTGAGCTACTTTACGTCTCAAGGTCGTCAGCCCAAGTACGGCATCGTCCTGCTCTTCAACAACGCCGAAGAGGATGGTCTTCTCGGGGCACGCGCGTTTGGTAATAGCCCCTTGCTCAGCTTTTGCCGGACCTTTGTCAACCTCGAGGGCGCGGGCGCTGGTGGACGGGCCATGCTCTTTCGCTCGACGGATCTCGAGACGGCAAAGGCGTATTCGGGGAGTCCGCATCCGTTCGGGTCTGTGGTGGCGGCCAATGCCTTCGAGCAGGGAATCATCAAGAGCGACACCGACTACTCCGTCTTTGCCAGGGTCTATGGCCAGCGAGGCATCGACATTGCCTTTTATCAGCCCAGATCGCGGTATCATACGCTAGAGGACGACGCGCGCCATACGTCGACGGACAGCGTGTGGCACATGTTGTCGGCGGCTCTGGCATCGACCGAGACGCTTTCGGCCACGACGGGGACCGACTTTCAGGGCCCTCGCTCTGACGGGAGGAAGGACCTCGCGCAGAATGGAAGGCCGACCGAGGGCGTCTGGTTCGACCTCTTTGGCAGCGCGTGGGCGGCATTTCCGCTTAGGGGGCTATTTGCCTGGTCCCTGACGCTGCTGGTGGCGACGCCCTTGATACTCTTTCTCGTCTCCTACCTGTTGGCTCGCAGCGACAAGTATTATTTCTTCGCGACGGAGGTGGATGATGTTGAGGGTGAGCCCGTGTCGCTCAGGGGCTGGAGGGGCTTCTTTCGCTATCCGCTGGCCTTGGTCTTTGCTGTTGGGTTGACGGTGGCGTCGGTGTTGCTGGTGGCGAAGCTGAATCCGCTCATCATCCACAGCAGCAGTTACGCAGTGTAAGTGATGGCCTTTTCTTCGAGAGACTGGGTGTTGTTGTGAAAGCTGACGAGATTGCAGATGGGCCATGGTCATGTCGCTGTTCTACCTGTCCTTTTGGCTCATCGCCCGCGGCGCCAGCTTCGTCCGTCCCAGCGCTCTGCAGCGAGGCTTCGCTCTTCTGTGGCTGTACATGCTCTGCTGGGCCTTGCAGGTGGTGGCGGCTGTGGCCGAGGATCGGCATCATATCGGGGCCCTGTACTTTGCCGCCTTCTCCCACACGGCCATCTTTGTGAGCCTGATGGTGTCCCTGCTCGAGCTGTTCGCGTTGCCTTCCAAGCGTGACTTTGGGCTGGCACAGAGCACCGACGCTGGCTCGAGTCAGCATTCGTCAGGGGAGCAGAGTCGTCAGAGTCAGGAGGGCGAGGACGAGGACGAGGGAGAGGAGGAGGCTGATGAGGCTACGGAGACGACGCCGCTGCGGGCTGGTGAAGCCGGCTACGGCTCTGGCGAGAACACGACGACGTTTGCCAGCACCTACAGACGGTCCGTTGCCGCCGAGGCGTCGTCCCCGTCTACCACTCGGCCACACGGTCCGGCTCCGTACCAGGGCGAGCAGGGCTGGTCCGGCCGTCTTCCGTCGTGGACATGGCTCCTACAGCTGCTGCTCCTGGCTCCGGTCCATCTGATGATTCTCGGCAATCTCGGGCTCGTGCAGACGACGGCCATGGCCATGACGGGTCCGGACGGGAACAGCGTCTTGATTCCTCTCCTAGCCGTCGCCATCACCGCCATCCTCCTACTCATCCCCCTGACGCCCTTTCTACACCGAGTGACGCACCACGTCCCCCTCTTCCTCCTCGCCGTCTTCGTCGGCACCCTCGCCTACAACCTACTCGCCTTTCCCTTTTCCGCCAGCAGCAGGTACAAGTTCCGCTTCCAGCAGACGGTCGACCTCGACAACGGCACCGACACGGTCACCATCACGGGTCTGGACCCCTTTGTCCGTCCCGTCGTCGCGGCGCTGCCCTCGACGGCCGGTCAGAGCATCGCCTGTCCCGCCTCGTCCATCAGCGGCCTCGTCAGCAACGTCGTCGACTGCCGCTACGACGCGTCTTCCCTGCCGCCCCGTCCCGTCAACGGCACGAAGCTCGAGGATCTGGTGCGGGTGGAGGCTTCGAGGTCGGAGGACGGCCGCAGCGCGCGTTTGGAGATTCGAGCGGAGGAGTCGAGGCTCTGCTACCTCGATCTTGACAGGCCGGCGTTGGACTTTGCCGTTGAGGGCGGGGGGGGGAGGGATGGGCGCTTCGGCGTGGTGCCCGGGGAGGGGATCCGGGGGGTGAGGCTTTGGAGGAGGGATTGGGGGGTTGGGTGGAATGTCAGTCTCCGGCTGGACGAGGGGGCTTCCCCTGAGGGGGTCCGTTCGGGGCAGATGAAGGTTGTGGTGCGGTGCGTGTGGGATGATGGTAATTCTGCGGCGGGGGGGATTCCTGCTCTGCGGGAGGTGTTTCGCTTTATGCCGGTGTGGAGTGTGGTTACGAAGACGAACGGGGGGTTGGTTTCTGTGAGGAGGAGTTTTGTTGTTTAGGATGGGGTTGGTAGTGTATTGGTAGTTGTATTGGTAGGTTAAGATGGTTGTTTGGGTGAGTGTGGTTTGGGCGTTGGGGTGGTTGTGAGGTGGTGATGGTATGGTGAGATGTTGGACGTGGTTGTGGGAGTAGTTGTGAAGATTGGGATGGGAGGTGATGTTGATGCTTGAGTTTGCTGTTTGCTGTTTGGAGGTGTGGATATGGAGATGATGGAAGTGTGTTGATGTTGAGTTGGTTCTGAGAGTAGTTGTGAAGACGAAGAATGTCTGATGTAGAATGCATCATGATGTATGTAAATCTTAGAGTCAACTGTATAAAACAGTCATACAGCCATATCAAATAGCCAAACCCGCATCTCATGCCAACCCATTTAAAGATTACAATTACCTCCCCCTATACCTCCCCCTATACTCTCCTCCCTTTCCACCCCCATGCAACCCCCCTACAGAAGAACAGCCGCAACGGCCAAAGCCGCCAACCCCCCGGGCGCCACACCCGCCGCAGCCCCGGCGGTGACGACGGGGGCGGTGGGCGAGGGGCCGGCCCGGACGGTGGTGGTGACGACGTGGGGCTGCGCCGTGGCGGTGGAGACGACGGGCTCGACGGCCACGGGCACGCACTGGACGTTGGCTTGGCGGGCGGCGAGCTGGTTGGCGTAGGAGCCGCAGGTCTGGAAGGCGTTGGGGAGGACCTCGTCTGTCGAACCGTTAGCTTTCTCAGGTACTTGTAGGGATGGGAAAGGGGAGGGAAGGGGGACGAAGAAAGGGGATGAGATTGGGGGGGAGTTACTGAAGATTTGGTCGGTGGTGCAGTTCTCGATGACGCACTCTGCGGCGGTGGGGAGGACCGTCTTGACGCTGTTGCAGATGCAGGAGAGGGAGTCGAGGTCGCACTGGGTGTGGCCTGTGACGGCGTCGCGGACGCAGGATTGGGCGCAGGGGGGGATGTTGCTGAGGGAGTCGGCGGAGGCGAGGGTGAGGAGGGAGAGGAGTGTGGTTGTTGAGAAGTGCATTTTGGGGGTGTTTTTTGGTGTTGTGAGGGAGGTGTTGTGTGAGGTTGGATGGAGGGTGAGAGAGAGTGAGAGTGAGAGTTGAGCGAGGGTTGAGTTGTGGGAGTGAGAGTTGCTGCTGATTGTGTGAATGATGAGACTGAATCATCAAACAAGACGACCTCACGACCTCTCTTATACCCTTCTCTTCACCATCTTTTCCCATCAACTCAACCTCTCCGCCACGCAACCTCCCTCCCGTCCCGCCCGCGTCCAAGCCCTCACTCGACGGCCTCTCCCGCACGGACAACCGCCCGGCATCAACGGACGTCCAGACATCCCATCCCTCCGTATCCCGCTGTACGAATACATCCTCATCCAACGATTTGCCAACGCCGTCTTGCCTTCCGTCGACGCCGTGGTGACGCAAGAGGTTAGTCGGCTCCCCTTCTGACACCGTTGGTTCCGAGGACCCTGAGACAACCGCTATCGATATGTCGGCGGGACGGGACGCTATCCCCGTTTCTCGGTTCCGGCCCGTGTCCGCCGCGGCTCGTTCAGGTACGGCGCGTGGCTCGGATGTGTCCGTGTCACTCCCGGATGGCTGGAAGCATGCTTCGAGTGTCGGGCGCGGGCCGGTTTGTCAGGGGCGAGCGTGACTGGAGTGTCCGAGACGTGGATTCTATTGCCTTCTTCACCGAGTTTGGCTGAATTGGGTTCGTGTCGACCGGTGATCCGTGTGGCCGCCAGTCGTGCTTCGTACAGAGACGGTCTTGTCTCTCTCCATGGCGGCAGTGTTGCATGCTGTCATTATTGAGCGTGGATAACATCCCACAGTCACAATTCTTGGCGGCATGGCGAAACCTTTTGCCTATCGCCGTCGCATGTGCGTCTCCGCGGCTCCAACACCGTCTGCGTTCCCCCTCGCAACACCCCTCAAACATCAAGACCGACAGAATGGAGGGCGACGCCATCTTCGACGTGGGCATCATCGGCTATGGGTATGTCATCGCAAGAGTCGTCTGCAGGCGCTGACCATCTATCCATCCTGTCAGCGCGTCCGCCAAGATCTTTCACATCCCCTTCATCGCCGTCACTCCGCAGCTGCGTCTGGGCGCCATCGTCCAGCGAGCTCCAAGCGAGGACAACTCGGCGCCTCGCGACCACCCGAATGTGCGACACTATAACCGCGTCGACGAGTTGCTGGCCGACGCCGACATCGACCTCGTCATCGTCACCACGCCGCCAGACAGTCACTTTGCTCTGACCAAGGCCGCGCTCGAGGCTGGAAAGCATGTGTTGACGGAGAAGCCGTTTGTGCCCACGGCAGCAGAGGCCGACCAGCTGGCGACCCTGGCGCGCGATAAGAAGCGGCTCTTGTGCGTCTATCAGAACCGTCGATGGGACGCCGACTTTTTGACGGTGCGACACCTCGTGGCCAACCAGACGCTGGGCCGCATCGTCGACTTTGACTCGCACTTTGATCGGTACCGGCCCGTAGTCCCACCGAACTGGAAGGGCGAGCTGGAGTTGACGTCAGGCGGAGGCGCCGTCTTCGAACTCGGCTCGCATCTCGTCGATCAAGTCTATGTTCTCTTTGGCATGCCGCGTTCAGTCCACGGCCGGCTCCTCTCACAGCGTAGAGGCGGCGTCGACGTCGTTGCGCCTGACAGCATGACGGCTGAGCTGACGTATCCCAACGGCATGCTCGCACACATCCGCACCAGCGTTCTCAGCGTAGAAACGTCCCAGCAGCGCTTCTGGATACGGGGAGAGCGCGGAAGCTTCCATAAGCTCGATCTCGATCCGCAGGAGGACCAGCTCAAGGCCGGACTTGGGCCGACAGACAGTGACTATGGCCCTCAAGACGTCGACAAGATGCGCCTGATTCTCGTCAACGGAGATGGCATCCCAGCCGAGGTCAAGGTTCCGGTCGTCGAAGCCGAGACGTATAGCGGCTTCTACGCTGCTCTGGCACGGGCACTGCAGAGCGGTCGCGAAGATCAGCTCCCAGTCCAGGTTCAGGAGGTGCGGGATGTGTTGCGTATCCTCGAAGCCATCGTCGAGAGCGCAAAGTCGGGCAGAGACGTCGTCTTTGGATGAGCAGAATCTGCAGCGTATCATCACGAGATAGTAGCCAGCTTTTAATCTGAGTCAGACAGAGTGATGCGCTGGAAAGAAGCCGTTCTCTCCTTCCTCTCCCCTTATCATTCTCCTTATCCACTCGCCATCAGATATGATAACCCCTTGCTCGCCCGTATCGATAGCATTCAACCTCCCTCCTGAGCTCCCCTTCCCCTTATTCTTCTACCTACTTCTCTCTCTTCTCGTCCCTTCTATCAACTCTCGCCTCTCACCTTTAACCCGCCCGGTTGTCATCAGTCGCCATGGCAGGCCAAGCCAGCTTCCCCCCGGAACTCGGCTCCAGGCGCCCCGTCGTCGACGACTTCATGCCCTCGCTTCAACGGAACGAACAGCCCAACAACGCAGCTGATCAGTCTTCAACCTCCAGTCTGATCAGAAAGTTCCTCGCCGCCGGCCTCTCCAGAAACTGTACGGATGGCCGTCAGTACAAAACTCGCGGCAACCCGTCTTCGCCCTTCGACCTCCTCGGTTACCGCTCATACTCTCCCCCACGCCTGGACATTTATGAGTTGGAATCCATGGTCGGCTGCTCCCGTCTTTCCTACAACGACGATAGAGACTTTGATTCCTGCTGTCCTGCCAGCATCTTTGGCTCCGAGGTGGAACGCAAGGCTCGCAACCCCGAAGCCCGCAGCGCCTCAGACTTCCAACTCCGTCCTGCAGGCCACCGATGGTGGTTTCTCGTCCGATTCTTTCTCTTTCTTCTCTACTGTTTTGGGCTTCGCGTCTTCTACCCCAACCTCAGCCACATTCTTTCCGCCCGTCAAGAGGGTCAGACTTACGAGTCAGAGGCAAAAGGTGCTCGCAACGCTGCAATGGCCATCACCTGGACCGAAACAATCGTCACCTCTGGCGTCTGTCTGATGGTGGCACAGGGTTTTCATGGGTATTCGTCTTGTCGAAGCCGTCATCAGCTGCTAACAATCCGCAGCGTACGAATCGCACGAGAACACATGGAAAGAATCAACAGCTTCACCTATATGCTGGCCTACGCATTTCTCAAGAGCTGCGGCGGAGGCACCGATTTCATCGTCTAGTACGTCGTCCGTCTGGAGCACCTCATCTCAACCGCTGACGTTTACCAGCGAGTGTCTGGCACTTCTCGCCGCCTACCCCGTCGTTCTCCTCCACGAGCTGCGACTAAACGACTGCGAGCCAGACGTCACTGGCTACTGTCGAGAAGTGGCCAAGAGGCTGTCTGCCCTCCGAAACGGCTCTGACGATGGCTGTTCAAAGACGTGCACCACCGGGACTACCGAATTCACCAGCACCAGCAACAGGAGCGGCGCCACCTATTACCCGTCCAACAGCAGCAGAAGTCGCGTCACTCATCAACCGTCCGAGATGAGCTCCAACCCGGTTGATATTCGCCAGTTCAAGTTCAAGCAGGTAGATTACTTTTTCGAGGTCTTCGCCCTTCAGCTACACAGCGAATACCAGCGGCAAAAGATGCGAGTCAACCGGCCATCGACCATGACGAATCACATCGCCTGCAACCTAAACTCTCACATTGATAATTTTTCGCAGCACGGCGGCGTCTGCGAAAGGTTGGCCATTATGCGTGAGTCTCATTCTCACCATGTCGCTGCGTCTGCTGACGGGAGCACCTCAGGAGAGATCATGGACCGCCTGTGTCAAGCAGGACAAACAGCCCGGACCTTTTCAAAAGGAGACGTCTGCCCCGTCGTCTTCCTCAATTCCATCTTCGCCATGGGCTGCGTCGTGGCGCTGGCCATACCTTTCCAGAGGAGCGCCTCTTTTTTGAACCCTCAAGGTGACGACTCGCTGCTGCCGACGTGGCACAACTGCGTCATGATGATGTTTATGTCGACGCTGGGCGCCGTCTTTACGTCGCTGCTTCTGGAAATGAGGAGCATGTGGGATCCCTATGGTAAGGCTATAAACGAGATGGCGTGGATCATGGGCAATGCCTCGGCCATTGATTATCTTCTTCACGACTACTACGACCAGGGGGAGGATATTGTCCGTGCTCACGAGTTTTATTACTAGTTGTGTCGGGTAACGCTTGTGATGTAGTGTAAGATTCGATGGCGGACATTTGTGGGAGAAGGCCGTTTCTCGCGGATAATGAAGTGATTTATAAATTCATTACCACTTCTCTCCTCTATCTCATGGAGTCTAATCGTAGTCTATGAAAGTTCATACAACAAAGGAAATAATTATCCTCCTGATCAGACCCGGGACAACTACCGAGTCTTCCGGGAGTCAAGTCAGGTGTCCAATGATATGGTGAAAAATGTGCAGGAGAATCAAAGTAACAAATGAGAGATGACGGCGTCGTCCAATCCATGACTGCTAATCTATAGCATCATGGCCACAACCGACAGGGCAGCCAGGGCAGCGGCCGTAGGCGCCAGAGGACCCAAGGCATCGAGCCTGCCGGCAGCGTTGTTGGCCGCCTTTGCCGCGCCAGCATCGAGAACAGAAGGGTCGTAAGGGGCGGGCTGGGTGTTGTTGACGGCGCCATTCCAGCAGTAACGAGCGAAGCACTGGTTGCACTTTTGCGGGACGGGCGAGCGCGTACGGGCGAAGCTGCGGGCGAGGATGGCGCAGCTGACGCAGGCGGGCCAGTCGGGATCGCGGGTGTTGTTGAGCTGCGTGGCCAAGGCGTAGCCGTTGCTGATGAGGTTATCGCGTTCACCGTTGGAGAAGGACGTGGTGAAGGTCGAGATGTTGGATTCGACGACGTAGGGAAAGTTGGGGAGGTAGACGACGAGGGGGCCGACGGAGGAGCTGTTACCGCCGGAGGAAGAGGAGGAGGAGGAGGCGTTGCAGCCGAAGAAGGTCGGACGGGTGTTGAGGCCGAGGTTGACAAAGGTGTTGGTGTCCGGGATGGAGGGGAAGTCGACGATGGGGGCGAGGCCGCGGTTCTGGGAGCGGCGGAAGGTGGCCAGCGGAGCGGAGCCGTTGGGATACTTGTTGAGCGTGTCGGCGGAGGAGTCGACGGAGAAGATGATGTCGACGTGGCGGTCGCGGAGGAGATGGGGCTGGTAGGGGATGTTTTGGAGGTCTTCGCCTCCGTCGACGAGCATGAGGCTGTCGTTGCTGGCGCCGGGGTTGTTGGCCTGGTTGAAGCCCTTGAAGGGGTTGGGGTTCCAGTCTGCAATGTCGTTGTTGTCCTTGTCGAGCTTGTCGAGGATCTTGCGAAGGCCGCTGATGGCGAACTTGGGGATGTCCTTTGGAATGCTGGAGCTGTTGGAGACGAGTCTTCCGACGGCTGCGTTGAAGATACTTGCTGAAGTCCCCATGATGAAGCCTATGTTATCGTACCCGCCGATACAAGGGTCGTTGGAAGACAGCATCCCGTTCTGAAACTTGGAGCCCGTGTACTTGAGAGGCACGTAGCCGTCCAGACTGGTATCGGAAGAGCCGAGTTCCCAGGGGTTGAACTCGAAGACGGTGCTGTTGGGCGCGACGATCTTCTCGCCTGGCTTGCGGCCGACGGCGAGGATGACGGGGATGGGCACCTGGCCGGATTTAAAGGCTTCGTCGCCTTGGATGGAGGAGTAGGTGTAGGCTGGGCCGCCGTTGGGGGCGTCGATGAGCTGGAAGGAGATGGCGCGGCCGAAGTAGTCGGTGAGAGTTGTTTCGAAGCCGCCCTGTTTCTTGTTCTCGACGTCGTCGAAGATGTCTCTGTAGTACTTGACAGAGCTGAGATGAGGGGGCCCTTTTACCAAGTCAGTCTTATCCCATCAAAATCGTGAATATATGGAAACTCACCCTTCAAGATGGAACGGTCAAACTCCCAGACCCGGTCAGAGTTGACCAAGCTCTCAATGGTGGAAAAGTTGTTGGCGTAGATGCTGCCAACAAGCCAGCTCCCACCAGACAAGCCAGACATGTAGGTAGCGCCCTGGAGAAGACCTCCCATCCCCCCCTGATCCGTGCTCCCCGGCGTGCGATTATCCCAAGCCTTGACGACGCCCGCCCCCGTAAGCAGCGCACGATAACCACCTCCCGAGATGGCGATGCCGATATTCGGAAGCGCCTGATCGTTCCCGGACCCCGCATTCCGAAGGTAAGCCTCGCTGTCGAAGCCCTGAATGGCGTTTCGCTTCAGAAAGTCGCGAATAACAGGGATCCGGTTCGGCTGTCTTCGCTGAAGCAACTCCTTCTCCTGCGAAGACAGCGATCCCCCCTGCCGCACCTCGGGCCTCTGCGCCGGACAGGGAATCGTCGCGGGCCTATACCCATCAGGCGCATCGGGAGCTGCGCGAGCGGCAACGGAATTGTTGGCCAGGCCCTGGGCTTCTGTAATGGCGATGGCCGCGGCTGTGAGGTTGCCTCCCTCTAAGAAGCGATGACGTCAGCATAACACGGAAAATTTCCTGCACCGTGCGCGTGGGGACCCTGCTGGTCGCGTGGGCGCCCAACGGGGACTGCGGGGCACAGTGCAGAGGGGGATTTTCCTACCTGCTTCCAGCCAATTACTCGAGGCCGGGACGACGCTGGCCGTCGCCAACAGGAGGGCAACGACGCGAGCGACGGTCATGGTGATGGGGGTGTAGAAGCGAGAGAGGGGTTTTGCAGTGAACGAGAGAGTCTGGTAAGGGAAAGATAAGAGGGACAGAGACGAGGGGAG
>NJES01000192.1:0-29210 GCA_002591395.1 Ophiocordyceps camponoti-rufipedis | reverse complement strand
AGGTACATGTACCTGCCCGAGTACCTGCAGGCTGCAGTGGAAGTGGCATCAGGGCCGCATCGCGAGGAGGTACCCGATTGCAGATAAGGCAGTACTGCGGCTTGCGCAGGAGATTGCGCGGGCTACTGGTGCAGCCAGATCTGGCCCATGTATCTCTCGGTGCTACGAGAAAAGACGGCATCTTCAACGATAATCTAGCAGCACGATGATGCAGACGTCGATGGGCGAGTCTCAAACTACCCGATATCTACTTCTCCTTCTATCTACGAATAGAAGACGCAGACTTTGACTGGCCATGATGAAGCACCTCATCTCAACCGAGACCTTGCACAGACCGTGTCTTGCTGCATCAGTATCCGCGGATCGGAGACTCGGGACTGGATCTCAGCATTGGCCCAGATCGTGACGCAAATGGCTTGCCCCTGATACTGCCTCGGTCGTGGCAGACGACCAACACTAAACAGACAGTTCTTCATGTTGCTATTGGCCTTACATTCATGCAGTCGTGTCCTCTCTTCGCCAGACTAATCCAGCATCCTCCTCGACTACCTACGCATCTAACTTATCGCTCCGCAGGCACTCTTTAAAGTAGCCGGCATCGCTCATCTCGCCAAGCCTCGCCGTGTTCACCTTTTGCTTGAGGCCAGCATTCACCTTTCGGACGAGGTCCGCCTTCCCATCATCCCTCGGCCTCATCTTGAAAGGGTAATCCTTCGGGTACGAAACAAGACCGGCGACGACTTCTAGCCGAGGCTCCTTCTCGACGCCATGCTCGTCAGTGGCCTTGCTAAAGTCGAAGACCGATAGCATCTGAGCGATGTTGACGAAAAGGGATGCGTGAGCAAAGAATCGGCCGGGACAGGCTCGGAGGCCATAGCCAAACACCACGCTCGGATCTGGCTCGTTGAACGGCGGTCGGTACCGTTCCGGGCGGAAAGAGTCTGGGTCGCTATAATCCTTGGGATCGTGTGTGAACCACCATAGATTGGGCAAGATGATGGAACCCTTCGGGATCAAGTGACCGTCATAGGTAAGTTCCTCGCTCGTGGTTCGCGGTATACCCAAAGACCCAACCGGGGACCATCTCAGGGCTTCACTGACGATATCGTCAACGTATGGTAAGCTCGCTCGATCTTTGTACTTGGGCAGCCGGTCTGGCCCGACGACGCGATCAATTTCCTGCTGTGCCTTGCGCTGCACGTCAGGGAACTTAACCATGGCCAACGCGAAGGCTTTCAGGGTCGCTATGGTTGTGTCAGCGCCGCCGGCAAACAATCCAAGAGCCGAATTCTTGATATCTTGTTCTTCGATGCTGTCCGGTCCGCTCTTGCCGTGCTGTTGGATGAAGCTCGAAGTAAAAGAAGGTTGATCAAGGCCGACCTTGATCTGGTGTTGAACAAATGCATAGGGAACATTCGCTGTTCTCAAACTCGTCATCCTCATACGCTGGGCCGTCTTCTTGAAACTCATGCCGGGGAGGATGTCGGGCAAATGCCTCAGGTGAGGGATCATGTCGATTAGCCAGGCTTTGGGGGTATAGGCCTTTGAGAAATTCGTCATGTATTTCTCGATCAGCTGCACCATGGGGTCTTTCTGCTCGACGTCGATGGAGTAGCCGTACGTCTCCTTCAATATGATGGCACTGGTCAGACTAATGAGAACATCGTAGTTAGCGAGGAATATCTCGATGCAGGTTTCGTCCGGCTCACGTTCTAAAATGTATCCATAAGTTCTCCGGCGTGTCCATAGCCCTTAGGAGGAAGCGTTGCGTCTCCATCTCCATGGTTTCGTGGCAATGCGACGCGTTTCCTTCTGTTCCAATGCTCTGGTGCATGAGCTTTCGGCACCGTCGCAAGGCATCGTCATACTGATGACAGACTGGAAGCTCGCTGAAGCCGCACATGTCGGCAAACTCCAGCCTCGGCCGCCCCGAAGTCTTGGACGACATCTGACTGAGAAGTTGTTTGGCAGCCTGCTGGTCATGAAGGATGACTATGGTCCGGCCCATGACCGTGACTGAGCTGACCGGTCCGTAAGTATCCTTGAAAGTGAGCCAATGCCGGTACTCGGGTCCGTTCTCCGGCGGCAAGTCGAAGATGTTGCCGACCAAGGGGAGAGGCTTTGGCCCGGGAGGTAAGCTTGGGCCGGTCCCTTGTCGGAGCCATCGTCGGATGACGAAGAAGCCCAGCGTGATGACGGTGATTAGAACGGCTGTATGCTTGGTGAGGATAGACATGATGGCGGGTGTCCTGTTGACGGAGGCGAATGGAGTCGGTCGTCGAGGAGAGACACGCTGCAATGCTAGTTAAGAGATTTCGACAGCCTCCAGCGATCTCTACTTACCCATCCGTACTCATGTATTCGTACGTATTGGCATAGATGCATCAGTCTAAGACACGGTGACTAACATGAATATTAATGGTTAACAAGCATGATGCTCTGAATCCGCGGGTTGCCTTCTTCCTCCCACCTGCAGATCACTATCGAACCTATGAGACTCTTGCAGGGACGACGGACAGCCAACTGGACCACAAGGGGTATGCTTGTAGGTACTGGGTCATAGGACGATACCTATGCTGTGTCGTGAGTCTGCTGTAGAGGTCAGAATAGATCTACCCAGTCCAATGCCCCCTTCCTCCGTAGCTCGGTCGATCCATGGCCATCATCAAAGATGCACTTGGAACACATCTGGCCCACACTTCATGTTAAATAGCAACACATGCCAAGGACAAAGCATAACGACTTCTCTTTGACGCAGTATACCCTTTGCATCGAATTCATCCAAGGTGAAGCACCCCACCCTAGCTGCAGGCGCTGCAGCCAGGGCAAAGAAACGCAAAGAGGAAGCTACCACGATGATCGCGTTGGCTGCCGCGTTGGCTGCGGGATGGTTCGGTGAGAAGATGAGGATGCGTTGCCAGGCGATGTCATCGATAAGAAGGCTCGGTCCCTATAAGACGGCTTTCTTGCCCAACGACTCTTACCAGAAAGGTGCTAGACGCTGTGTCTGTAGAACTGTACTATCATCATGCCTCGCGACTTCGGTAGCCGCAGCCTCTTCTTTGCCTGAAGACATCCTTGGCGACGTTCCTGGTTAGCTTAGCCATGTGTGTATATGCGAAGTACGAATAAGTGATCGACAACGGAGCACATAGCCGCCGGGCAAGGGCGACCGCATTAGCGCTTGGAAACTGGAGAGGTTTCTGTACGATAGATATAACCTAGTTGTTTCAATCATCTTGCTGTCGTTCGATGGCATCGCCAGAGTGGAGGCAACTAGATATTCTGCAAGTTTGGTCAGATGTCCTACAGCAGAGGTAGGGGAACCTGAAGAGCTATTACACGTACAACAAGAGCTCCTAGAGTTTTCCAAGGCTCATGCCGTGGCACGAAGACGCTGAGATCAGCCAGCTTGTTCACGATAATAACTAGCGTGACGACTGCTTCAACAGATGCCTTTCCTGCTCAAACAGAGGAAAGACCCATGACGTCATCACTGTATGTAGTTGCGCCGAGCGCTGATCCCGACTATACTGCGACGATCATCATGTGCGATGAGATCGAAGGGTAGGTATGGCCCGTCCCGTCTCCCAGGTCCAGCGTCGCGGGCTGGCACCCGTTCGCTCGGCCTCAGAGGCAGGTGGAACACCGAACGCCAACGATTCTTTCAGAGAGGAGCCTTGAAGTCCGAACTGCCTCGCGCGGCCCGCACCCGTGTCAGTGAATACTTGTCTCATCGGTCAAGCTAAGGATCCAGATGTCGACTGTCTCGACCCTTGGCACGGGAATGACTCGCCCGAGACCTCAGCTGCAGTTTCAACAGAACACCCCTTGATCGTGTCAAGGTAAATCGGACACAACTTGGAAAGCTGCCCTTCATTTTCATCTAGGCTGGGGAGACAGGTTTCGGTTGACGATCAAGCTGAGTGCTTGAGAGATCTGCGGGGGGGGGGAAGGCTTGCCTCACAGAGTTAGACGCAGACATGATACGCAGAAGTGACGAACATGAATAATTAAGTCGACTTCTGTTTCTGTATTCGCCCATACGATTGAGTGGGTGCAGGAATTGAGCCTTTGTCATGGATTACTACAACGAACGGCTTCACCAGTTCATCAGCCAGCCTAGCACTGTGCATAATGCAGAGTCTCGCAGTCGCTTCACAGTGCATCTTGTGCGCGTTCCCCGTAGCCTCTCCAACCTCACCTCTTCACACCTGCAACGTGACTGACTCCCGGCCCCCTTGGACCCTCAATCTGAGAACTCGCAATATAGGTCAAAGTGCTTAGGCAGGTCAGTCGATGCTACCGCGAATGCCACTAGGCACCACGCACTAACCTCTCGTCCTCTTAGTCGTGCCAGCCTTTGCCCGCCAACCAGTCAGGGACGCAGCTCCGGCTGTTTCACCGATGCCAGACTGGCCGCGTTCCGAAACCCTGCCCCTGACCAGAAGCCGAGTCAGGCCGGCAGTGGTACAATCCGCCGGCAGACAGCCTCACAGCCTGACGATGGGCCGGGGCAGTATTGGGGGGGGGGGTGGCAGGCTGCTCGGAGGCCGGCGCCAAGACGATGTCGCGTACCTACATACGATGCTGCTCCTAAGCATCAAGGGGTTTCCCGTGCGTACGGAAGAAGCCGAAGACAGAGAAGAATGTCTTCTCTTATTGCCATTACGACCACTGCTCACGGATAGCCCACGTTCTCGTCATGTGTCGAATGACGGCAACTTCACTGATATGCAGCAGGGGACTCTTTTTTTCCCCAAGATACACAGCCGTTTGAAACGTCAACAGCGCCGAGAAACAGCTCGCACGCCACGAGGCAAACTCAGCCGTCACACCCGCACCCGCTTGGTCCCTCCCACCCCGTCCCCAGAGTGCCTCACCTGTGTCGCGAGTCCCACCCTCCTATCTGTCTGTCCCAGAGGGCCTTTCTGGGCTTCTACCACCATGACCCCCCTGCCTCTGCTCCCCGAACTTGTTTTCGGTTCTTTCGACTCTTCCTGGTTATTCAGACTTCTCGAATCGACAACTCGCCTACCCTCTACATCACGCAAATCCACAACCGAATCGCCTTGACCGCCTGCCGCTTACACGTCCATCTCGACATGAACTAGAAGTCAGGGGGCGGCCACAGCCCGCGCAGCCTCCGCCATCTTCATTGTGCAATACCGTCTTCAACGTCTACCCGGTCAGCCGGCCACGATAATTCATTTTGCAGCCGATACAAAGAAAAGCACCTCTCAGGCTGGGACTTCGAAACCGACCTCCGCCGCCCGTCTTCAGGCGAGGCAGCAAAGGCCTATCGTCGCAGCGACAGCCGATCCCGATACTCGCGGCGAGTCCATTGCGGATTTGTCGCCCCCTTCACTGCCGAGCATGAGCGACA
The DNA here is from genome assembly GCA_002591395.1 of Ophiocordyceps camponoti-rufipedis. Taxonomy (NCBI): domain Eukaryota; kingdom Fungi; phylum Ascomycota; class Sordariomycetes; order Hypocreales; family Ophiocordycipitaceae; genus Ophiocordyceps; species Ophiocordyceps camponoti-rufipedis. The sequence goes on along the minus strand of NJES01000192.1, from coordinate 23,824 downwards.
TCAAAGAGCCGTCGATGCCGCCGTCTCCTGTCTCCCCGTCGCCGTCTCCAGCTCCTCCCGAACCCCATCTAGCCTCTTCCACGAGACCGCGACAGGGCCTGAATCTGCTACCTCGTCATACAGCCATTACTGAAAAGCCCGACGTCTTTAATGCCAGCCCTCCGAGAGATCGTAGAAGTTTCAGGTCGGAAGCATTCGAGAGCCAACCCCCCCGAGTCGCCAGTCCAACAACTCCTGTTCCAGGGAGAGGCAACTCTATAACGCAGATCCGTGGTGAAGCGAGCACTGCGACGCCGAACTCTAGGGAGAAGCGTTTTCCTATCAACGGGGGATCCAGGCAGTCGGACTTCTCTGCCCAGAGTCAAGGCTCTGAAGGAGGATCCCAGAGTCGAGGTTCTGAAGGAGGATCCCAGAGTCGAGGTTCTGAAGGAGGATCCCAGAGTCAAGGCTCTGAAGGAGGATCCCAGAGTCGAGGCTCCGAAGGAGGATCTCAGAGTCGAGGTTCTGAAGGAGGATCCCAAAGTCGAGGTTCTGAAGGAGGATCCCAGAATCGAGGCTCTGATGGACGACCGCAAAGCCACGGGAGACAAGGGAGCGCAGATCAACAAGATAACTTTGGCTCTTCTGCGAGCGTCTCAAAGTTTTTCGGAGGTCCCGGTTCTGGGCGAAACCCCCGGGATAGCAGCTCGACCGCCGCTTCATTCTTTGGAATACCGATAAGGAGCGGCAGAGGTGGAAGAAGCCCGAGTGAAAACTCAAGTGTCGACCAAGTAACGACAACTTCTCGCGGCGTCGATGCAACGACGACAAATGCCAATGAGCGATTATCCTCCGCAACGACGAGGCCTCGTCAAACGGGGGAAAACGAGGCCCAGCCACCAAGAAGCACGTCTTCATCGAGCAATAACCTACAAGCAACTGCGTCGACAGAATCAACTCAGCCGACCTCTCGCATAGAATCGACGTCATCCGCGGGAGCTTCGCCTACAAGAGATGCTCAGCCCGTCCCGCCACAAGAGGCAAGGCAAACCATACCTGCGAATCAGGAGAGCTCGACGACGACTCCCGATAGAGTAATACCGGCGTTCACGGGAGGGCAGAGCTCCGCCACGAAAGAACCACCGCGATCGACTTCTGAAGCCTCGGGGATTCCATCCACCACCCCAAGCGTTGCCATAAATAGTGAGAGTTCAAGCAGTCAGCCGCTGGTTGCCGTACCTCCTTCTCCGACGAGATCATCCGACCCTCGCGAGACACGTTCGTCGCCAACCGTCAGGTCGACGCTCGACACATCAGCAAGTACCGTTTCGTCAAATACGCCACAGGCGACCCAAACGGGAACCGGACAACTGGGCAACGCCGGAATCGAGAACAACGCCGGAAACCTTCCCACGCCGAGTCCTATTGCCGACGGCGCGAGTCAGACGTCTCGCTCCCTTCCCACATCTAGCATCGTGGGCATCGCGCTTGGCGTCACCTCCGCGGCCCTGATCCTCGGGGTTTTGTTGTGGATCGGGCGGAAATACTGGCGAAAGGCACAGGCGAGGAAGAAGAGCAACAGTATGCCGTCACCTTTCCATGACCCAAGGCACTCCGAGATGGGAGAGAGAGAGACGAGCCACATGTTTGGCAGTGCCGCGGGAGCTCGCCTGGGAGCAGGAACAGGAAGACTTCTCGCCAGCATGGGTTACCGCGATGCAGGGGCGAGGTCTCGATCCGTCAGCCCGAGGGCCGAAGCCAACGATGAGCCGCGTCTCTGGCAGACTCCCGCTGTGTCGACTCAAGCCATGGCGAGCGTACCTTCACCACAGGGCCCGACGATGAAAGATCGCTTCATTGGCTTGTGGTCCCGGAGGCCGGGTCCTGGAGCCCCGGACCCCACGCCGAGGGCAGTTGTGCCGGTGGAAATGAGCGGCGGTAACCCGGGTGCCACGCCGGATAACGGGTCCGTACCTGAGCTGCCGCTCGATCAGGACGGCTTCGGAGTTCTGAACCCCTTCGCCGATACCAACGCCACGTCTCACGAGCCGGCATACTTCGCACAGGCCTACATGGAGGGAACTCTGGACCCATTCGCCGACCCGATGGTCGTGCCGAGCCCCGTCCTCGTCCGGCCGGACTCTTCCATGTCGGGGTCAGGGCTACGATCCCACCGGCGGTCCGTCAGCGCCTCAGTCGGCAGCTCACGATACCCGGTCTCGATAGGCTCCCGCTCAGGCCTCCGCTCCTCCTTCCGTAGCCTAGCCTCATCCTTCGCCGAACGTCGCAACAAGTTCCGCTCCGATCCCTTCGACCTCGAGATCGAGGGCCTGCCCGACGTCGACGACATCCCCGAGATGCCGGCCCTCGACACCTCAAACGCCGCCTACACGACGCACATGCGCTCAGGCAGCCAGCCCTCATCATCCTACTACACCAGCGGCGTCAACTCGGACTGGACCCTGACCCGGTCAACCACCGCCGCCGCCGCCACCGGCCCGCCCCTCGATCCCGAAGCGACGGCCGCGTATCCCGGCATGCCAAGCCGATGGACGAGACCAGAGAGCCGCGAACAGAGAGGAGATGGATTCGGACAGGCGAGGTAGAACGATGGATGGGCAACAGACGGCTTTGACTTCAGCGACATCCATACCATTTCATTTTTGTTCTCATATTCTTATATTCCCCCCTCTTTATTCCCCTTTCCTTGCGTTTTCCTTCTCACAGCCCTCCAGTCGGGCAAGGGTATCTGCGCCGCGCAGAATTTCCCACCTCGCTTCGAGCGAGGGTAATCGATCCTTTACCAGCGTGGAGTCTGAGCAGCGTTGCCATTTGAGCATGGCCAATTACTCTATGGAATAATTACGAGAGATGGTCGTGGTGGGTAATGAATCGTCTATAGCGTTCATTTAGAAGGGCATCCTCTAGAATACACTAAGCGATATCCGTGTTGCGTTCAAGATTTTGAAATGGGACCGGCTGCTCGTAGAGGCGTGTCAGATGGTGATCCTTAATCCCGATTGTGAGTACCAGGAGAAAGAAAGGATTTAAGCCAACGCCATTTCCCACCCTGTGTGCATCTATTCGTAAACACATATCGGAAAGAACACATCTGAGCCCGTTTCCATCGTCCTCGCTTGACACCCCCAAATAGCGACAACGTCACTCAGATCGCCGCGGAATCGTCACTGCCTACCTCAGCCGGATGGGACATATACCAGTGCAAGAGGTCTCGCGTGGCCAGAGCATCCTCAACGCTATCGTGACCCTTCCCCTTAAGCTGGATCTCGCGGTTGAGCTTCTCCTTGGACAGGGCCTTGAGAGACAAGCCGGCTTCAGGCTTGGGAGGCGCCTCCTTGTTGTCCTCTGACTTCTTCTCTTGCTGCGTTGCGGCGCCCTGTGCCGCAGCTTCAGCTTCTTGGGCCTCGCGCTTGACTTGTCGGCGCTTCTTCTCGATCAGCAGAGTGTCGATGACGAGAGGGTGAATCCAGCGCAGGCTCGTCAGGTCCTGATGAAGCGCATGGCCGACGACGATGGTGTTGGGACCGAGGAGTTCCATGGTGGCAATCCTGGCCTCGTCGCGTCCCAGGAAGCAGTTTCCATGTCGGAGAGCATCGTTCATCATTTGTCTGGAGATGCCCGAGAACTTGGTATTGAAGTGACTCATTCTTACGTCTGGTAAGACGAGGCGATCGAGGAGAACTCTTCGAGAAAAGTAGTCGATGACGGAAAGACGGATCAGCTCCGAGTCGCCCATGAATGATATACCCATTTCGCAGTCGATGACGACAGCAGCTGCGGGCTGAGACAGTGGCGGTGCCGCAGGCGTTGCGTAGAAAATCCAATTCAGTTCCAGCTCTCCCACGGCATATTGCATCGTGGTATGGCTCTTTTCCTCAGCACAGCCTTCTGAAGAGAGGTGTTTATCGCAACAGGTCCATTTCTGTGATGGTTAGATGTTTGCTGTCATTTGGCAAGCCGCCGCCAAAGAAAGGTGAGGACACGCACCTTGTAAGAAATCCTGCCAGAGTGAAATTTGCAGAGAGGCTTGCCCCCATTCCGATCATCCGGCTTCTTCTTGGTTGATGAAGAGGGAAAAGTGAGTTCGTCGAGAGAGTTTCCGATGGGGGGAGCCCGAGGCTTAGGTTGGCTGGGGCTGGGGCTCTGCGTCGAAGCTGATGCCGTGGCATTCGGAACTTGGCGGTTTCTGGTGCGGTTGTTGGTTTTCATGTCTTTTCGTGGCCGTTGTCAGCTCCTATAAACGTGGCTAATTCGTGGGCAAGGGAACTCACGACGGTGGCAGCGTGCACAGCGGCGCTTGTACTCTACATCCTGAGGAGAGAGCTGCTCGACGATGTAGGAGGCTCGGCGGAGCTCATCTTTTGTGGGGACGAGGCTGCGAAGGCGATCGAAATAGTCGGAGGAGAACGTAACGGGGCCATATTCGTTTGCCATGATCGCCTGTCACAGACTGGCAGGACCAGAAGCTGGTGGTTTGCGTAATGTCAGAAGGCGAAGTAGCGAGCGCGGATAAGCGCTGAAGTAGCTGCAGAGACTGCGCAGATGATGGTTCATGGGAGAAGCAATGCCATGACGATCAAGTTCGACGAAGCGGAGCTGCAAGTGTGAGGAGAGGTTTGCTGCTTTGAGACTGCTGTTGCGAGAGAGAGGTTTGAGGTGTGGTCTGCTGCTGCTGGAGTCCTACCGTATTAGGTAATAAGGCAGCAAGGCTGAGCTATTCATACATTGGCGTTGAGTGTAACGACGCAAGGCGACTCTCCGAGAATAACCCGTACCTACATGTTGAATTCTCATCTACGAATACGAATACAGAACAGGCAGATGCACTGTCTTTGATGATTCATCTCTCACGGGATCGATGTAACGGATGGATGCAGCGGCACCGGCTGCCACGGCTCCGACCAGACGACAGGAGAACGAATGTGGACGTCGGAACACGGAGGGGCCGAGTCTTCTGCCGTCGCTGTCGCCGATATCAAGTCGCATTGCAGGGCATGCATCCGAACTTCAAAGAATAGAAGCTACGAATATACGAAAAGACGACGTCAAAGTGCAGGGGCATGTCGAACCGGTGGCGTCTATGTACACAGCCACTGATGCTGGGCGTCTCTCGGAGACTCCGTTCAACGTGCTGCCCCCTTCCCTGTCAGCCTGAACCGGCTTGGCGTGATAAAATTGGATCCAATGATCGGAACGACGAGGAACCGACTTTTTGTGCTCGACTCCCCGTCAAGAAGCAGACGCGCATGCTGTAAGCCGTCATGTCTCACTCACCTGGTCTCGGGCCGGCATCTCAGGCTCGGCGGGAAAGTCCGTGACTCGCAGCTGCGCCACACGCCACACCGCCAGGCGGATTTCAAACCAAAGCCAAGCAACTCAAGGCTTCCATTACTTTACTGAGGAAACGCATGCGCTGGCAGATTCGAAAAGGTTCCATCCGCTCTCGACAACAGGACCCTGTCCAGCTAGCAGACACTAGACTGCCTACATACATACCGACTCGGGCCAAGCCTCGGCTGCCGGCCTGAACCGACCGAAGCACAGCGGAGCATCCATGTGTGGCTGGTGCCGGAAAGATGGCTACCCGGTACGATACGTTGTCTGCGTCCCGGCCTCGGTTGATGCCTCCGCCCCACCCAGATCGCGGATGATTCTCCCAGGTGGGTAGGCCTACGTTGCACTTCATCAGACCTCACTCGGCTTTTACAACGACGCGTCTTGCGGCCTACCAAGTATATAGAGAGAGCCTGTTGCCGTCTACTGCCGTCTACTGCCGTCTACACCGTCCTTGGCTCTATCCCCTTGCGGTCTCAACAATCGACACGCCCTCCGACTCACCAGTCAGTCCGTGCCTCGGGTCATCATTCTCCTGGGCCCTCTCTTCTGGGTCCTTGTTTCTCCCTCCTGGGTCCCCTTTGATTTTTTTTTTGTGGTCCAGCCCCTCGCGTCGATCGGTCAGACTAAAGAAAAAAAAGGAGAAAAGACGAAAAAGCAAAAAGGATCCAACCCCGCTACCGTTACGGTCTGGCACGGCATCGTCATCGCCATCTATCGCAGCCGCCGCGCTCACCGACCTCTTACACGCCCAAGACCCCCGAGCCCTCAGCCTAGCCGCAGAGACTAGGAAACGCGGCCGACCCTGAGGGCCAGACGAAGCGCTTCAGAGACACAAAAAAAAACTGCGAGAGGCTGCCGAACACACGCTTGCTCTCCTCCCCCACTCCTTCGCAACACGCTTCCTCTGTGTCCTTCGTTTCCTCCGTCATACATACCTACCTACATACACACAAGCCGTTAGCTGTGCTCCAACGCCATTCGTCCGACGCCTTCCCCGGCTCCCACCCCCCCTTCTCTTCGAGTGTTGGATTCGATAGCAGCCCAGTGACTGACCGTGTGCGCCTTCGCTTCCCGGTGCCGTGTGCCCCAGCCACCTCCGACGACTCGGCTGCCTCGGCGCTGAACCACGCATCTTCGAGCTCTCCATTCGGCGACCCTCGCGCCCCCCGAGTCGGCTCTGCTCCCTCCAACATGTCTGCCTTCCCTTATGGTGGCGGTGGCGGCTACGGCCCTCCCCAGCAGCAGTTCCCTGGCAACTATTTCCAGTGAGCCTTCGCCCTCCTTCTCTTGTGCTTGTGCGCCACCGTCGATCTCGAGTCCTTTCTGACGGGCACTTTTTGACTTGCGACAGGCAGCCACCTTTACCGCAACAAAGTTTCAACGGTTATCAGGGTCATGCGTCTCCCCCGGCCGGCTACGGCTACCATCCTGCCCAGCTCCAGTACGGATACCAGGTACGATTGCCGCCGCCGAGAGGCTTCGAAGCTCGACTAATGACGTGGAAATAGCAACAGTCTCCATCTCCGCAGCAGTATGTCGACCCCAGCGGCTACTGCCAGATGGTCTCCCAGTCGAGCTATGGCAGTTCGCGGCCTAGTCCCGGTAAGAGTTTCCAGCGCGAGACTCAGACATGGCATTTACTAACAAGTCGGCTTCGCCCAGGCATGCATCCGGCACAACATAGTCCGCTGCCGCAAGCTCGGATCGGACCGCAGGCGCCTCCGTCGGAACCTCAGCAATTCGGCCAAGGGGCGCCACAGGGCTATGCCTTTCGATACTCCAATTGCACTGGTCGTCGTAAAGCGCTCCTAATCGGGATCAACTACTTTGGTCAGCGTGGCCAGCTCCGCGGGTGCATCAACGATGTCCGTAACATGACGGCATACCTCGCGGAGCACTTTGGCTACAAGAGAGAGGACATGGTGATCCTCACTGACGACCAGCAAAACCCCATGAGCCAGCCGACGAAGCAAAATATCCTACGCGCCATGCACTGGCTTGTCAAGGACGCCCGGCCCAACGATGCCCTCTTCTTTCACTACTCGGGTAGGCGTCTGTCCTGCCCGGGAGAGAGACGACAGCTAACGGTCAGCAGGCCACGGCGGCCAAACGAAAGATCTTGACGGTGACGAGCCCGACGGCTACGATGAGGTCATCTACCCCGTTGACTTTCGTCAAACCGGTCATATCACCGACGACGAGATGCACCGCATCATGGTTCGACCGCTTCAGGCGGGCGTGAGACTGACGGCCATCTTCGACTCGTGCCACTCGGGGACGGCCCTCGACCTGCCGTACATCTACTCTACGCAGGGTATTCTCAAGACGCCGAATCTCGCCAAGGAGGCCAGCCAGGGCCTGCTCGGCGTCATTTCATCCTACAGTCAAGGCGACCTCGGTGGCGTCGCCAATGGCATCGCTAGCTTCTTCAAAAAGGCCACCAGCGGAGACGAGTCCCGAACCCGGGCTCTGGCCACGAAGACGTCGCCGGCCGACGTCATCATGCTTTCCGGCAGCAAGGATGACCAGACATCGTGGGTGCTCCCCTGGCATTTTGAAGCTTGCTACCCTTTACCATTGATGCCCATCTACTGGTGACGTTTGGTCCCTCTCCGCTGTTTCCATGATGAGAGAAGACCAAACAAGACACCGGTGCTGTTCTGTTTGCTAGATAGATGATGAGCTGCGTGTCGTTTGCGCTCCGAATGGCGGGCAGCAACCGTTGGGTTGTAGCCTGGCATTCGGGGCGATGAGTTGCGTTGAGAGCACGAGGCCAAGGGCAGAGCGTCGCTCTCGGGGTCCGATTTCATCGCTCATCAGACGCTCAAGCTAACGGTTGGACTCTAGCGCCGATGCCACTATCGCGTCCCAGCCGACAGGCGCCATGTCGTGGGCCTTTGTCAATGCGCTGAAGAAGAACCCGCAGCAGAGCTACGTGCAGCTTCTCAATAGCATACGAGACGAATTGGCGACCAAGTACACGCAGAGGCCGCAGCTGTCCTGCAGTCATCCTCTGAGTAAGTAGGGAGACGGCGAGGCCAAAGGCCGGTCAGTGCTAACAGGATTTCCAGACACAAACTTGCTGTTTGTCATGTAGGATAGGGGTGGTTGGTGGGATGACGGAAGACGAAGACGAAGGGATGATGTTTGGGTCACGAAGTTTGGATTTAATGTATCCGCGAGCTGCATATGCGAACATATTTACGCCTTGGAGCTGCAAGGGGTCCAGCCAATGAAGCAGGGGAACAGGGCTCAAATTAATGACTTTTTGTATCATTTCCTCACTGGTAAAGTGTTGGTTGTCTATCTAGGTAGGACAGTACGATCCGGAACAAAGGCATACATACGACACAAGGCACCATGGACGAGATATATAAACAAAAAAACACCAGCTTGATGATTGCACGCCGCGCGCCTGATGCTAGTTTCAATTTCTTTGTAGTCGTTACGTATCCAGTGATGCAGCTTGCTGCTTACAAGCCCCAAGACGAGTGCCAAAAAAGGGACAGGAGAAGAGAGTGCCGGGAAGCCGCATGATCATCGACGGCGCCTATCCTCGCGGTAGGCGTCGACGAGGCGAAGACGAAGAACCTCTTGACGGCCCCATTCGCGGGCGGCGATGCGGACGCGGGCGACGAAGCGGACGGCGTGGAGCGTGGCTCGGAGGCGCATCTGCGGAGAAGGACGGCGGGGGTTGACGGGGAGGGGGAGGGGAAGGGGCTTGCTGGAGCGGAAGCGGGCGCGGATGTCGTCGAGTTCGCGGAGTTGGGCCTTGTTGCTGGTGAAGAGTTAGAGGTGAAAAGGGGGGGAGGGGGGAAGATAGAAGAATAGGGGGGGGGGAGACTAACCAGGCTTGGGCGACGTTGAGCTCGAGTTGCAGGAAGGTCTTTGCGAAGGCGGCGTCGGATCTTAAGACGGCTTCTCTCTCCCAGCGGGCCTGCATCCATTGCATTTGCAGGACGAGGCCTCGTCTCTCCTTGTTGGCCACGACATGAGCGTCATCGCCATCCGGAGCCGGGGAAGAAGCTGGAGAGTCGCGGAGCAGTCGAACATCACGCTGAAGCTTCTCAGCACTCAAGCGATAGGCAGCCCTCTCGCTGCGAGCGCGCTCAAGCTTCCTCCTCAGCACAGCCTCATGCTCCACCAGACGCTGAACGATGCTCTCCTGCAGCTGGGCGTCCTCGGCGAGGCGATGTTGCTGGAGGCGGTTGTGGTCGAGGTCTTGTTGGTGTTGGGCGGCGGTTGCGCGGGCTTCGTCGAGGAGTTCTTCTAGGACTTGGCGCTGGTCTTGGGCGTCGGTTAGGCGTTGGAGGAGGTCTTGTTGATGGGAGTCTTCTTCTTGGTGGTGGTGGTGGTTGTGGGTGACGAGGTGGGAGACTTGTTTTTCGTGGAGGCGCTGTTCGAGATCGGTGATTTGCCTTTTGAGGCTTCTGATTTGGTCGCGGTGGGTTGATTCGCGTTGCAGGAGGTCGAGTTCCTTCTGTCGCGAGGCTGAGAGGTCTTTTCGGATGATAGATAGCTGGCTGCTATCGCGACCGCCGTTGACGTCATCGTTGCCATCGTCACCTTGACCAGCAGCGAGTTGCATCTGATAATCCGCCACGCGCCGCTCCAGTTCGCGAACCGAGCGACGCGCCGCCGCCAACTCGTGCGTCTCGGACGAAGATGACTGTCGCAGCTGGGCCTGTAGCTGGGAGATTTGCTCGCGCAACGCGTCCTCTGCTGCGGCCGCCTTGTCGAGCTCGTGCTCAAGCGACATCTCGAGAGCGGCGTGTTGCGACGCCAGACTCTTGTTCTCCTCCTTGAGCCTTCGGACCTCGCCGTCGAGCTTGGCCTTTGCGGTACGGAGGCCCAATCGCTCGTTGCTGTCGTGGTCGTGCGCCTTGGCCCGCGTGAGCTGCTGCTCGAGCTCGTCTCTTTCGGCCTCGGCTTCGGCTTGCGAGGTGCGCGCCGTGATGACGTCTGCGTCGAGAGCTGCTACCTGCTCTTGTAGCCTCTGCTTGTCCTTGGAGGCCCTCTCCAGCTGGCGGGTTGCTTCGGATAGCTGGCTCGTCAAGTGGGCTGTCGACTCGGTGGCTGGCATGGGACTGATCTTTCTCTGCTGTCGCTGGATCTCGCTCAGCTGGGCGCGGAGCTTGTCGATCTCGCGTCGGGTCGCTTCGGAATCATGGCTGCCCGTCTGCAGCACCTCGACTTCGTCTTCCAGGGCGACGACCTTGTTGACCTGCGTCTGATAGTCGATCTGCGTCTGCCGCAACTCCTCACGCACCGACGATAGCTCGCCGCGGAGGCTGGTCAGCAGCGCTTGTCGCGCCTCGAGCGCACCTTTGACGTCGTCCATCTGTCGGTTCAGCATGGCTGTCTCGCTGCGGTGCCGTTCGCTCTCGCTCTCCATGGCCGCCTTGAGCTTCGACTCCTTGTCCGTCAGGCTGCCCTCGGCCTGGCGTAGCCGGTCGATGGTCCGCTGAAGACCGGCTGCCTTGTCTGCGGCTCGGTCCCGTTCCGACTCGAGCGTCCGCCGTTGCGTCTCCCACTTGTCGCTGTCGTTGTCGTACAGATTGTCCTTTTCTCGAACTTGGGCTTGAAGGTCCGAGATGTCATCGTTGAGACGCGCCATCTCGCCCTCGAACTGGTTCCGCAAGTCTCTCTCCGCCTGAAGTGCCTTCTCCCGCTCCTGAGCCAGCTTCGCCTCCAGCTTCTGCACCTTCTTCTCCAACCGCTCGGCCTCGAGACGGAGCGCGCCGCAGTCCTCTTCGGCAGCATCGAAGCGCACCTGCAGCTCGTCCCTCTCGTCGCCCACGGCCAGTAACTCGGCCTCGAGCTCCTCCACCCGGACCGAGTCGGATTGCCTGTCTTGTCGGAGCGCCGTCAGGCTGGCTCGGAGCTCGCCGTTCTCGTTGTTGGCACGAGCGAGCTCCTTCTCTAGGCCGGCGTACTCGTCGCCGCTCCGGTCCAGCTCTTCCTGCAGCCGATCGATTCGATCTTGGAGCTGGCGCGACAGGTTCTTGCTGACCATGGACTTGTCGGCCAGACCTTCTCGCAGCGTCTGCAGCTCCTGTTCGGCTCGGTCTCTCTGAGCCACGGCTGTCTCGAGCTTGACCTCGTTGTCGCCAGCCTTTTCCTCGAGTCGGCGCTTGTCCAGTTCGAGGCGTCGAATCGTCTCCTTGGCCTCATCGAGATCCTCCTGGCGAGCGCTGTCGACGGCCTGTCGCTGCAAGTCCCTAGTCCTCTCCTCGGCTTCCTCCAGCTTCTCTCGGACTTCTTCGAGCTCGTCCTCGCGGCTGGTGATGGCCCGATCCTTTTCTCTGAGCTCGGCCTCGAGATCCTCGACGGTATCCTTGAGTGTGTCGAGCTCCGTCTGGTGATGATGGTGGCCCCTGTCGACCTGGCGCTGCAGCTCGTCAAGGTCAGCCTCGCGCTCTTGCAGTGTCTTCTGCAGCTTCTGTAGTTGGGCGCGCTGGGAATCGTCCGGCTGCTTGCGCTTGGCCCTGTCTTGGAGCTCGAGCATCTGCTGACGGTAGTTTTCGAGATCGCGCTCGGCCGACGTGAGTTGCTTCTTGTAGCGGTGAAGCTCCCTCTGCATCGTCACCTTGTCCACCTTGAGCTCCGTGTTCTCCTTGAGAGCCGCCTCGCTGTATCCAGGACCAGCCTTGCGCAGGGCATCCTCGAGGAAGTGTATCTTGAGCTTGAGACCGAAATTTTCCTTTTCTATCCGATCGATGACGTTTTCCTGTTCGCGTAACGACAGCTGGTTCCCGTCTTGCAGAGGACCCCTATCCTTGCCGCTCCGACGCGACGGCATCGCAAGAGGAGTCGAGGCAACGCTGCTGCTGTCCACCTGAGGCAGTGCCGCGTTGTCGATGAAGGACTGGCTGCGGTATACGGACGTGTCCCCCCGGGGAATAGGCGTCACTTCGACCTCGTCGATACGCTCGAGGGCCGGCGAGCCAACGGTGACGACGGCATTCTCCTTACCGAGCCGGCGTGCGCTGTTCCTCGTCGCCGATTTGAGCAGGGGCGTGAACTCGGCGCCTCCGACGCTGAGCGGTAGGTTCCGCCGGTCGGCCAGCGGCTGAGCTCGCTGTTTGCGAGGTGTCCGGAAGTCGATGCCGCGGCGGCCGGCGCCCATCTGGTGAAGCAGGTTGTTGCCATCGCGGGCGGGAGACTGAAAGGTTGCCTCCTGGGAGACATCAGCCAGGTCTGGCGGACGGCTGAGAAAGGTCACGTCGGCGACGGTCCGCGGCGTGTCGAGCGCACCGCCAAACCCTGGCTGGACCATGTTTGGGGGGCCTGTGGGAGGAGGAGGAAACGAGGAGGAGGCGAGGCGAGGGAGGAGAATTGATCACAAGCGGCGAAGACGACGCATGCCCCCGTGATCAGAAACTAGGAAAGTAAGAGACGGCACTAAGCTGGGGTCCGTTGATGTGTAAAAGGATGGTTTGTCGTTGCAGAAGCCCATGTGTATCGCCCATGTGCATCGTGTCTATCGTCTATCGCGTCGAGCTGCTTTGCCTTGTTTACTTTCATCCCTGTTCCGGCCTAGCGCGTTAGGCCGCCGTCACGGAGATGAACCAATCAGCGCTCAGCGTAGAATCTTGCCGTAGCCGGTACGTACCGACAGTCCCGATTTTTCGCCTCCGCGGCTGCAGCCTTTTGCCGCTGTCATTTTGCAGCCTCATCGCCAACCTCATCTCTCTCCCCGCCTTCGTTTACGAGCCTCTTCTCACGACGCTGACTTCTGCTTCCCGCTCTTCACGTCATCGACTGCTTCTGCTTGGAGTGACTCCAGTAGCGCCTGGGACGCTCGTGCTCCATTCATAGACATGACTCTTGAGAAGGTCCCTGATGAAATCATCCAGCACTTGCTTTACTACGTCTCGCCTACAGACAACCTTCAGAACCTGCAATTGCTGTCGCGACGCTTCAATTGTCTGGCAAACGAGCCTCTGCTATGGCGCTTCCACTGTTGCTCCTCATTCGAGTACTGGCACCAACATCATGACTTTCGCGGCAAACTTCGGCGCAAGCCGTCAGAGGTCGGCTGGAAGCAGTTATACGTCCAGCGATTGCGTCAGAATCAGGTTGTAGCCGACAGGCTTGAAGGGATCATTGCGACGAAAGTCGGTCGTCTGAAGAGATTCGAAGAGGTCGGGCGACTTGGCTATGACGCGAAGGACTACCTGTTGACCCAGTGCCGGACGGATGAGTCGGCCGACGATTACCTGGCGAGGAGGTAATGATTGCAGCACCCTCACGCCTAGTCATTGCTAAAGAGCGCATCATCAGGTTCTACAGCAATGCCCTCTTGGGCACAATTCACCGAAGCATCGCCATAGAAGAATGGCGTCAGCTTCGGCAAGATCGCGATTCGCCCGATGCTCGCGTTGCAGGCGTTCGGCTTGAGCGGGCTCTAGGCGCGTTCGACATGTTCGTCTTACACGATCAGTTTGGCGATTTAGATCAGGTAGGTTATATTTTCACGCGTCCAAGGCCAACCATGGCTGACATCGACTCGCAGATATCCCAGATGCTCGACGAAAGGGCCGCCGAGTTCCGCGCCTCGCAACCCAACCTCGACGAAATGACGACTCGGGCCAAGGCTCTCGCTCTAAACTCCTGGCTCCGCGCCAACGGCCTCACCGGCTTGTGCAACCCGAGACGGGACTACGGCAACCTGCGCAACCACCTGATCGGCCAGGCCCTCCGGCACGATGACCACGAGTCAGTTCCCATCATCTCGAGCGCCATCTTCTGTTGCCTAGCCGCCAGGATCGGTCTTTCGGCTCAATGTTGTGCCTTTCCTTACTATGTTCACGCCATCATCTTTACGCCCCCTGGCTGGACACTTGACGGCACTCGCGCTGAATGCGCTGAGACGAGAGAGCGAATGTTTCTCGACCCTTACGGCCGAGACGACGAAGTCGATACCGTTTGCTTCCAGGCCATGCTGGAGCAGATGGGATGGTACAACAGCACCGAGCCATTCTTCGCGCCCGTCTCGACAACCGCCATCGCGCTGCGAGCCGCGCGCCACATCAGATCCACCTTTGCCCGCGTCCTCGAGCTCCAGAACGACGCTCACCCGGAGCTCAGCCAGCTCCTCTGCGGCAACAGCGCCATGAACATGGAAGCCGCCATGTACTCAGCCCGCTGGGCACCGCTGATGATGATGGCTCCTCACACGTTCGAGTGGGACGATTGCTTGGCTAACTTCCTGCGTCGTTTCGCCTCGTCGTGGCCCGAGGATATCTGGCTCATCGAGAAATACCTATGGCCACTATACAACAACAGCTCGACCTCTCTGAGAGACGGACTCGGCCGGCACGCCAACCGCGGTCTAGACGACCTGTGGGAACATCTACGTCAACTCCGCTACCACGACGACAGCGTCCCCGCCGTCCAAGCCCGCGCCGCCGCCGACGGCAACGAGGCCGTCCCCTTCAAGATCGGACAGGTCTTTCGCCACAGCCGCTTTGGCTGGATCGGCGTCATCACCGGCTGGTCTGATCGGGCTGCCAGGCCGTTGCCCGCATCGGTCGCTCACGAGCAAGGCGAGGGGAAGCAGCTGTACTTTATGTGCTTGTGAGTTGCGTCCTCGTTACGCGCACGTGCTTGTCGTTGGTCAAGAAAACTCATGCCCACCTCCCAGCCCCAGCACCGGATCGGAACCACACGTCGTCAAAGCGGATAGCGTTGAAATCATCACCGATGCCTCGCAGGTCAACGACGACATGTTCCCTCTGGCCGGCAAGTTCTTCCGCCGCTTTGACCGCGCGTCGTGCACTTTTGTCTCCAACATTCGGGAGCAGTATCCCGACGATTGATTTCCGCGAGGGTAAGGGGTCTGTGCTGGGCGGGCGTGGGTGAATAGGTTTGGGATATTGGCATGGGATTGCGTTTTTGTAGATGACTGCGTGTTTTCCGGTTTGGTTACGTCTACGAACATGTCATGACTGTGATGATGAACGAATAGCGTTATTCACGACACGATAAACGAGGCATTGGTTCAACTTCTTGATTGTCTGCCTGCCCTCGTCTTGACGAGGTAGTAACCATCTCGGTTAGCTGGTAGGCAACTATTCGGCAACTCGTCTCCCGGGGTATCATTCAGGGGTCCAACGACGATCCGGTCACTGGACTGTCCGCCGTCTGCCTCGTCTCCCCTCAGTGTCGTCGCCGTTCATCATGGCTGTGACAAAACTTGGCCAACTGCCATCCCTCGCCGCTTGCCACACTCATCATCCGCCTGTAACGGGTCGTTACGTAGCTTATCTTCCCCATTCCTCAGATCCTCTCGTGCCTCCTCGCCTTCAAACCCATAGCACCCCCCCCCCCCCCCCCCCCCCCCTTCATTCGACGCGAGCTCACTGAGAGTTGCCTATAATATTCTCGAGAACGCCCAGCTCTGCCAGCTTGGTCATCCACAGGTGCAGCGCGGGTGTGTAGTCATTCTGTCGACAGGCCACGCGCCGAGCCTCGTCCTGTACCGTCTGCGTCTCGTCTCGGTACCTGTTCATGGCGAAGCGCGTCTCGAAGGCGAGGTCGTTGATCAAGGCCATCGCCTTGTCGGTTCCTCGCTCTGCCGTCTGCATCAACTCCTCCACGTCTGCCGGCACCTCAGCCGTGTCAATGTCCGAAGCCTCGACGTTGAAGTCGCTGAGGATCTCCGGGTGGTTCATGGCGTAGAGAACATCGGGATAGATGTCCAAGGTTTCGCCAAAGGCGACATCGTCTTCGTAGGCTGCCCGCAGTCGGTACAAGGCGGCCATGTGCCAAATCAGCATCTCGCGGCTGGCCACAAATGGGCTCCGGCACACGGCCAGAAGGCTGAAGCCAAATTGCCCTTCCCCGTACTCCTGAACTCGGTGCTGGATTCGAGCTCGGGCAATGTCGGTCCATGGATCGTCAGTCAGAACGCCTGGCTCAGGATTAGCATCTCGTCGCAGCTCAAAGAGATTGTCTGGCTTTCTCACCGATCTTCTGGGGTTTGACTCTCATGCCATCGAGCTCCCATATGTAGCCTCCGGCCGGAACGTAGGCGATGAAATGGAAGCCATATTCGACATCGGGCTTGGCCAGCTTCTTGGGCGTCTTCTTCTGCCCCGTGTTCGAAGATTGCCTGTTGACCCGTTTCGGAGCCGGATTCTTGGCAGGTCCTCTGGCGTTGCTGGCATCTACCTCCCAGGCCAAGGATAGGTCGGCATTCAGCTGATCCATGCGGCGCACGAACGAGTTGTGAACCGTTCGGATGAATGCGTTGTTGGAGATGCTGTTTCCCCGCAAGGACGTGCTGAGGTCCATAGTAGAGTTCTTGAAGGCCTGAAGCTGCTCGCCGAGGTCTACGTTTTCAGCATTCATGACAATGTTCATGAGCGCGACCGAAGCGCATGAATTGTTCGTTGTCTAGTAGATGGCGTCAGTCACGGGAGAATCACTCAATTGGGACACGAGACTTACCTGGTTGGCGAACCAGACTGGCTCGTCGTTGCAGTCTTCGTCGTCGTCGTCCATCAGCTGGGGAGAGTACTGGAAAAGAAAGACCAGCCCATGTACGGGAGCCCTGTGCAAGAGAGAAGTGTTAGCCTCAAATGGAACGCGGATTCAGGAATGGCGACTTACGGCAAATAATCGGTCCCCCAAGGCTCGAGGGTGACGAGCTCCTTGAAGGCGAGGCCCTTGACTCCGAGTTTCCTAAGCATCAAGTTGAAGAATGCCTGCGTCAACAAAGCATCAGTACGTGACATAGCCTGGTTCGCGAATATGGGAGCCAACTTACTGGCTCAGACTCGACCTCGGCCCAGCCAGTCCATGCTTCAATGTCACTTTCCGAAAGTGGCTTTAGGGATTCGAGAAGTAAAAAGTCCGACGTGTCTTCGTCGTCTGTTTCGTCAGCAGGATCATCGATCTTGAGGCATTCTGCTTCGGTATTGTTTGCCTTTTTGGCCTTTGATCTGGTGGCCCGGCCCTCCGTGGCCTCCGTCACCTTTTCCTCCGTCTCAGGGTTACGGCTGGGTCGGGACTTGCGCGTTGTCCTCGGCTTCTTCTCAGGTGGCACTCCCTCAGTATCCGGGCTGGAGCGCTTTCTGTTACCTCGACGGCGAGTTGAACGGGCCCGGTGCTGGCTGTGAGATTCGTCGCCCTGGGGCTGGTTGATGGCTTCACCCGGCTCGTCGGTGCCTTGGCCAACCTGGTCCGTCATTTCTGATTTCTCGACCTTGTCTGGCTTTTCAGTCACGTCGGATTTGTCGTCCTTGTCCTTGTCCGAGTTGTCGTCCTTGATCTTGTCTAATTCATCGGGCTTCTCGGAATGGTCTGACTTGATGTCATTCTCTTTCTCCACGGTCGCAAACAAAGTCTGAGGCTGGTTGTCTTCGGGTTTCAGAGTAGCCTTGACTGGCTCGTCGATGTTCTCTGTCTCCGGGGCCGGGCCTGGAGCATTTAATCTTTCTGCGACGCTGGCGGCAATCCTTTCGACGAGGCCGGCCTGTATCTTGGCCTCAAAAACGGTGACGAATCTGTCTGAGATGGCGTCCAAGACCTTGGGGATGGCTTTGTCTGCCACTCGCTCCGCCATCTCCTCCAAGGCCTGCTCGGTGATGGCTGGCGCAGTGCGTTCGGTGGTTCCATGGCCACCACTGGTGTTTTGCCGGCGTGCCATGATGGCGATGCAACAGGGCAAGGGAAAGGGGCCAAGAGAAGTGCCTCTCGTAGCTGTAAGAGAAGTGAGAAAACGAGGAGCGATGATGCAAGATGGGTAAAAGTTGTTGGAGGAAGTGTGAGGGCGAGTGTGGGAAAGAGAAGAGTTGAGAAGAGAAGGGGGGGTAAGGGGAGTTTATGAGTAGCTGAAGCACTCAGGGTGAAAGTGGCGGAGAATAGATGAAAGGCAGTTGAATGGGAGACAATAGCTATTGGCATCATACATTGAGACAAGCAGCAACCGTCACCAGAGCCTATAGGGTGAACACAGACAATACAATGATGACAATAGCAAGCATCTGTGTTTCAATACCTGAAGCAATGAGCCGGCTGTGAGCTCTCCCGACCTGGCAGGAGACGGCCTATCTGACATGATCCGTGGGCTTGTTGGCAACCATTGTGATGAAGCTGGTTCGAAGAGGCGAGGAAGAGGAAGGAGGGCGATGAAGCAGGGAGGCAGAGAGGCAGGTAGGATGGGAACGAAGGAATGATTGATGAAAGCGAGTAGAAGCAGAGTACGAAAGGTAGGAAGTAGGTATTCGTAGGCAGGTAGGTAAAGAGCGAGAGTCTGAAGGCAAAGACGAACTGTAAAGAAGGGCAGCGCAGACACACCTCGTGATGGCGTCAGGCCATGCGAGAAGGCAGACGCAAAGAGCGGCTCAGTCGTTTATTTGATCCATGGCTGCTGTCGCCATCGTTCGTGGCAGCAGACATCCCGAAGTCGCGCTTTCCCGTTTCCCACGCAGCTTTGTCCCCGGTGCAGTCTGACTGAGGCAGGGTTTCTGCAGATAGTGTGGTGCGCGGCGTAAAGTAGTTTTCGAAGATGGATACATGACAGAGGACTCAATTGTACACAAAGGTCGCCCGACTGAGCTGACTCACCAAGTGCTTCTCACACGGAGGTACTCCATCCTAGGCTCAGCGAATATTGCAGGCTACATGACGTAGGCGCGGGCCCGTACCAGGCACGTTGAAAGAAGGTGCGAGCGGCGGCGGCAGAACAACAACAGGGACAACAAAAAATTAATTAAAATAAAGAAAACACGCATCTCGTCGTTCACCACCACAAACCATATCCTCCCAAACGTCGCGTCGCGTCTTCATCCCCAACACACCTCATCAGCCTTCCCCGATGCTCCTCCCGCGTCAAACCCTCTTCGGACACGGAATGCGATGAGCTCGACGCCTCGCCTGCGGTCCGGTTATCCGGCCACGCCCGCCACCGCCGCCCGTCGACGGTCCGCTCTGGAGACGCCTTCTAGCACCGGTTCTGACTATACACTCGCCGACTCCGCCTCTTCGCCTCCTACGTCGGTCAAGTCTCTTCCGCTGGCTGAGGAAAACGCAGCCGCTCGGCGACTCCCACCTCAACCCGTCATCTCTCTCAACTTCCTCGATGCCCCCCAACAGCGTTTCTATGCCTTCGCCTTGTACGCCCTGCTCTGGGCATGGAAGCTCTACGACTGGCTGCAGGTCGTCGAGGATGGCGATGCATCCTGGTGGCTGTTCTTCAAATGGATCTTCATTGATTTCGCCTTTCTCTTTGGGCTCCCAGAGCTCAGGATCCCATGGCTCGAGCTGTCGCAGGTTGTTGTAACCACCCTCTTCGCCATCCACCTCGTCTTCAATTACCTCCTGATGTTTAACATCCCGGTACGTGTATCTTGTCTTGCCGCTCGTTTGTCTCCTGTCTGACTCCACTGCTCAGCTCCCCTGGCAGTCGTGGCTCCTAGGCTTGGCCAAGGTGCTCTACGATCGCGAAGTGTCCATTTCCGAGCATAGCGTCAGCGTCTCCAACATTCTCAACAACCACTCTTTGATCTCTGGCAAGCAGATCATCAATATCCTGCCCGAAGGCTCCGCCATCCTCAATCCCGACCATATCCCCTACTGCATCGGGCCCAAGTCCAAGACCACCGTCACTCTCCCGCTCTACTTCAACGCCACGCTTCCCGTCGAGATTGAAATAATCCGGACCGATTTCAATACCAACAAGGAGGAGACTATCAAAATCTCCAGTCGCGACGTGGCAAAAGTAGCCAAGTCGATCCGGGACCAGGGCGCCGACCCGAGCACGTCAGGCTACAATTGGCAATACCCGGTCAAGAAGCCTGGCGTCTATCGCCTCGGCAAAGTCTTGGATGAGTACAAGCTGGAGGTTCAAAGGACCACGAGGGACACATACGTCGTTCCTTGCCCTCGCGCCCGCTTCCGCTCCGTCGACTCGGCCCATCGATGCATCCACGATCTCTCGGACCTGTCGCTCGAGGTGTTTGGCACACCCCCGCTCAGGATCAAATATCGGCGAACCATTAACGGGAAGAATGATGCGTTCAATTTTCAGAGCATCCAGCCCGAAGGACTCGTCTCTCCTCTGCTTCAGGCGCCGTCGGGCAACGAGGCCGCCTTTGAAGACGACCTCTCGTGGGTGCGGCCGTCGAAGATTTCAGTTGCTCTCAACGAATCCATGACTGCTTCTGGCGAGTGGCAGTACTCGGTCGAGGAGGTTCACGATGCCTTTGGAAATGTCATGCAGTACGCCGATCCGGACGGCGTCGACCTCGACGTCGTGCCCCCCAAGGGTCTGAACCAAAAGTTCCACGTCAAGCAACGGCCCAAGGTCCGCATGCGAGGCTGCGACCTGAGAAACCCGCTCAAGGTAGCCAAGGGCCAGCACGCCAAACTGCCCATCAGCTTCGGCCTGTCAGGCGATGTAGCCGACACTTCACACCAGATCACCTGGCAGTTCTCGCCCATCGACTCCTTGACCGACAGCGGCGATCACGGCGACAGCATCGTATTTGGAAGTCATGTCTCCAAGAACTCGCACGACGAGCCCCGCGTCTTGGAACCGGGTCTCTACACTCTCAAGTCCGTGTCAAGTGGCTCGTGCCAGGGCGAGGTGGATGAGCCGTCTTCGTGTCTGCTCCTCAACCCTCTGCAGCCGCGTCTTTCCATAAGGGCCGAGGATATTCCCGATAAGTGTGCGGGAAATTCGGTTGGTCTGCGCGTGGATCTAGATCTCGTCGGCACGCCACCCTTCACCGTCCGCTATCAGATCATCGCTGGTGACCACGCCGAGGAGCGGACACACCACGTTGCGGGCTTGCGATCCCAGCTGGAGCTGATTCCCAAGACAGCCGGTCGACACCGATACGTCTTCACGTCGATAGACGACGCCGTCTACACGGGCCTGCCGCTCGGCGCGGACCAGTATCTTGAACAGGTGGTGAAGCCCGCTGCCTCTGCCAGGATCGTCAACCACGATCGGGTCATCAACACTTGTCTCGACTCCAGCGTAGAGGTCAACGTGCTTCTCTCGGGCGATCCCCCCTTCAACCTCGAATGGGAAACGGTTCACGAGGGCAAGCGCAAGACGGAGCGGGCCACGGGCATCGAGGAGAGTCACTTCACTATCGAGACAGCCGTCTTCGCCAAGGGAGGGGACTACATCCTCGCCCTCGGCAATGTCCAGGATAGACGCGGCTGTCGGACCTTTTTGCAGGATCAGCTCAAGATCTCGGTGCGCAGACAGAGGCCTCGAGCCGGCTTCGGCCTGGTGGATCAAAAGTACGGCATCATGGCCGTCGAGTCCGATTCTAGCCTCCGCCTACCCTTACGCCTTCAGGGCGAGGGTCCCTGGACGATAGGCTACCGCAACCTCAACGGGAGCGACGACATCTCGACTGTAACGGTGTCCAGCGCTAACGACCACCTCCCAATCAAGGCACGCGGCACCTACGAGATTCTGAACGTCAGGGATAGACAGTGCCCCGGCAGCATCGAGCCCTCGGCATCCAGGTTCCGCGTCGACTGGTTCCCTCGTCCCCGGATCTCTCTGATCGAGACGGACAGCATCACGTCCACCCCTGACATGTTTGTCAAGAAGGAGGTTTGCGAGGGCGACATAGACGGTTTCGAGGTCAGGTTCCAAGGTATGTTGCTCCTGAGTTCCAGCCTGGGATGAGCAGTGTTCGCTAAGCAAGCCATGATAGGATCTCCCCCGTACCATGTCATGTACGAGGTCAAGCACACTCCTTCTCAGGGGTCGCAAGCCACCAGCCGAAGGAATTTCGACGCTGCGCTGCCGAAAGCGGCCGTCTCCATGGACACATCGAGGGCGGGCGATTACAGCTACAACTTCTTCGGACTGGCCGACAACCTCTACGACAGCGACAAGAATCAGTCTCCGCTGGTGATCCGACAACGCGTCAATGCCAAGCCCTCTGCCGTCTTCTCCAAACCCGGCCAATCGTTCAAGTACTGCATGGAGGAGCAGGAGAGCGAGGATAAGATTCCGATGCTGCTTACCGGCGTCCCGCCCTTTTACGTCGAGATCGAGATCAAGCATCAGGCCGGTTCCGTGCCCAACACGTACCGCGTGCCTTCGATCGACTCCAACTCGTACCAAATGCCGATCCCGCGAGAGCATTTGCGGCTCGGGACGCAGCAGCTTCGGGTACGCAGGGTTCGAGACGCGCGCGGGTGTCAGCAAAAGTACGACGTTGGCGGTCCGGCAATTCAAGTCCAGCTATTCGACGCGCCGTCCATCTTCCCGCTCGAGTCTCGCGACGACTACTGCCAGGGCGAGCACATCGTCTACACGCTGTCAGGCACGCCTCCGTTTGAAATCACGTACGACTTCCACGGCTCGCGCAAGGCCCGGTCGCCGACGACGAGCTTCGACCGCGTGGCCGAGAAGGCGGGCGAATACATCATCACGGGCATCTCGGACAAGGCCAGCGAGTGCCGCGCCGTCGTCAACCTTGGCAAGAAGATCCACGACTTGCCGAGGGTGCAGATCAGCCGCGGCAAGCTCTCGCGCGTCGACATCCACGAGGGCAACGAGGTGGACATATTATTCGAATTCTGGGGCGTCCCGCCCTTTGAGTTCACCTACACTCGCAGTACAAACGCCAAAAAGGGCCAGCGGAGCGTCGTTCTCGAGACGAGGCACGATATCTCGTACGAGCATAGCAAGGTCGTCAAGGCTAGTCAGGAGGGCACGTACGAGGTCGTGGCCATCAAAGACAAGTTTTGCTCCTTTTCTACACAGCAGGTCGACAAGAGGGAGGGCCGTTGAGCGAGCTACGGATAGAGTGTAGGGGGGAGATAGACGGGTGGAGGAGAAGACTGGTTATCGGGATGGGATCTTGCATTCGAGTTTTTTTGTCTATACCATGGCACGGAGTTGTGCGTGTGCGTGTGCGTGAGTGTAAGTGTGAGTGTAAGTGTATGGAGAGCTGAGCATCTATATATTATCCTCATCCGCGGTGTTTCTCACTGCTGGCGGGACTGATCCTCCTCTTTCATTCTATGATGTCAAAATCAGCTGCGTGGGTTGACGTGCCCTGCCATGCCCATCTTCCCTCCTCGATACGACAACGTCGTCTATCACAACTCTTCCCGCTCTATTCACCACCACCATCCTTACCGTCATCGTCCAGCCGTTCAATCCTGCTAATCAGCTTACCGCCCACACGGGCAATCTCCGACAAGACGGCATCACGATTCAGCTCAACGGCGTCCCCCCCCGCCCCGACGAAATTAAAGGGCAAGCCGGGGCGAAACCGGACGGGCCGCTCGGGCAAGGTGGGCGTCCAAATGGCAGCGAGGATGGAAGAGTCCCCCCCGCGGAAGAAGACGAGCGTGTCGGCGTAGACGCGTGCCAGCTCGGCGGCCAGCACGTGCAGCGGGTCGGCGGACAGGTTGCGGAAGCGGGGGGGGTGGCGGGGTTGGGCTTTGGCGGTGGGGGGGGGTTTGGGGGAGAGGTGGATTAGGAGGTCGTAGT
>NJES01000191.1:0-29359 GCA_002591395.1 Ophiocordyceps camponoti-rufipedis | reverse complement strand
GTAACTTATACGCATTACGGAAGTATAGTATCTATCTCCTTCGTATCTTTACGACTATAGCTTTCCTTCGCTAAAATGTCTATAGCTAGCCCTACTAAAATAAGCTAATAGTTTAATACTTTATAATACCCCTTTTATAAGCCTTTTAATCCCTTATAATACCCTTCTTATAGAACTATAACCTAGCTTTCCTATAAGCTTATAAAGCTACTAGCTAAATATAAGCTAATAATAAAGAAATTAAAAGACTAGCGTACTCTTAAAGGAGCTTAGTATAATATAGAAGCTATAGAAAATAGTAAGAAAGCCTATACCTAGTTAGTAATTACTTAGATTACGTATCTAAGCTATTCTAAGCTATGCTTTTAACTTTAAGAGCTTATAATAACGTTAATAACCTTAAAGTTAGCGTTTTTAGGCTAACTCTAAGATATTAATAGCCTTTAGATTATTAATTTCTTTTTTAAAGTAATTTAGTTAATAAATATAGTTATTAAGATATAGATAACTAGTAGAGCATTAAGTTAACTAGTAAAATAAGTATAGATACAATAGTAAGTCTATAGTATTTTATCCTAGACTTTTTATACTAGACTAGACTTTTTTTAGAGAGTAGGTAGGCTCCTAACCCCCTACCTACGGGTAAGCATTAACTTTTCGGCGATAACTCGACAGACCTACGAGTATTGTCTTTATGCTACTGTAGTAATAAAACAAGGGTCTTTGCGATAGAACTATAAAAAGAAATAAAACTCCCCTTAAACTCGCAATACAGAAGACGAGTAGCACGCTGTCGACTCGTGCATTACACCTGCCATCTATCTTGCATTTGCAATGTTGTCTAATGTTTCGGCGGCTCTATCCGTCGTAGTCCTACTAGGCACTCTTTGCTCACCTGGTTCCTCTCAGGGGCTTTCTGACCGTGTAGTTATCGGCTACAGAGTCGTCGGAAGAGTACGTGGCTAGCCAGACATCGTAATTTTGCATCTCATCTTAACAAACAATATCTAGGAACTGGCCCTGGCTTACAAGTACTACAAGACTCTGACCGACACTACAAATTTCAAGGGATCACAAATCGGCCAAGGACCTTACTTGACGCCCGGATATGGGGAATGGTTAAGTACCGTCGACTCAGAGTGAGTGATTGTCACGTCTTCTGTATCCCAACGCGCCGCGGCTAATGTAGAGTGATGTGCATCAGAATATTTGAAGTATCTGTTAACAAAAAAGCATGGGACAAGATTCCAAAGTACTTTTTCTCCGATGCCCAAGCAGAAGCAATGATGTCCAATACTCAACTTGACGACATCATCCGAAGCAGTGGCGCAAATGTAGACGCTGCAAAGACTGCACGGATATCTCGCATCCCTGGTTATGATCGCCTGCTACAGCTCAATCTGCCGTTTGCTCTGCTGAACCACAACGACGGAAGTCTCGAGATCAGAGTCAAACCCGTGCTTTGGGGCTTCCCTGTCGACTTTTCTACCTTTACATACCTCATCGGCGAAGTGTTCCAGCCCCTCGATATTCCGACGAGGATCCGAGGTCTTGCGACCATGATAGGCTCCATGACAAGAGAAGTCAGGACTGCCGCGTCTGCAGACGCCATGCGATTTCACAAAAGCAGGGTTGACAACGCCCTTTACACAGCGACCGAAGCAGTTGAGAAAGTAGCAGGTGAACAGCAGAGCGCTGCTGAAGTCGAAATTTATCGCCAAGGCAGAACGGCATATGCCAAGTTTGTCAACACGGCAAACGAAAAGATGCACGAGCTGCTTGTCGAACAACTCAAGCGCATGCCCAAAACCAGCAAATTCCTGGCCGAAAGACTCAACGGCCTTGAACAAATGGAAAGCTTCGTCCAGGACATGAGAGGCCATGTCAACTCGAGGTTAAATTTACTCCATTACCTCAAAGATGCGAGAATCACTAGCAAGATGAGGTCACCTCCCGCGGCCATACAGCTCGAAGCAGAGATGTTGGAGGAGGAGCTGGGCGTTGTCCAGGAAAAGTCGGTGGAGATCATGAGCACCACCACAGAGGAGATAACAAGATTCCAAGAAGAGGCAGACTCGGCCAGACTCGAAAGTGAGACTCCACCTCAGGCACCAGAGAGACCTCAGACCGAGGCAGTACCACCGAGTTCTAAACCGGGCAGCTCTGGTATGGGGCGACCTTCATTGGACATTCTTACCACGCCACCGGGAATTCGAAGGCCAAGGCCAGTAAGAATAGTCCTGGGACCGAGTTTGAGGGCAGCACTGCAAGGAGCACTGACAGAAAACCTTACTGCTTACGGAGGGGCAGTTGTGTTTCTCTTAGAAGGGACGGTGGCCGTGACAATTGCTTTCATTAGTACTGCCGCTATGATTACTGACTTTTTAGGTCACAATCTGGAGGATCTCATTGAGCAGTGGGCGACATCAATTGCAGCAGAAAAGGATCCAGTGTCGAAAGAGATTGCTAACAAGGCAGGCGTTTGTGATCTTGAACCCACATCATGGTTGTCTGCTCTCGAGTGCGTGTCATCGTTCCAGAAAATAGTGGAAGAGACCCAAGTCAAGCAAATAAACGCAAACGTGGAAGTCGCCCTGCAGACAGTTCAGGCAGCGGCAGAGAAGCTGATTTCCCCGGAGGACACAAACGCTACTCTTATTGTCGACGTGGCGCGAGACGGCCGTTCACCAAAGTTTTCGGTAAAGAGACCAAACGCTTATGAAGAGGACTTGATGGTTATAATCGACGTGGACGACAAGGGACAGGCCATCACTATTCGGCCTGCCAAGGGAAGACGACGCAAGTCCAAGATTCGGTACGCTTACGGCCTCATTCGTACGTAACAAGCAAGTGTGCATCTGTCAGCGTCACGCGAGAACATGTTGGCATAGGATCATGAACCTTCATCTCAAACCACCTTATGAGACTAAATAACTTTAGGTTGCCCAGATCAACTTCAGAGCACGTGAAACCCTAAGTCTAGAACGATCCTCGTGCAAGTCTTCAATTCCTCGCCGTCTACATTTATTTCCACTGCCTTTCCCGTTTCACGGTACTGGTCCCTTCGTAGCTTATAGAGTTGAGCGAAACATGCAAGATCAGCCATGCATGCCGTCTTGTCTGGCTGACTATCTCTCAAGGCCGAATCGTCCGCGCAAGCGTCTCGGAGGCGCTTGAGGGTAAGGTGGGGTCCAGAGAAATGTGGTGAATTCTGTTCAATGCGCTCAAGCATCTCGATCACCCGGGGTTGATGGTTTTTCTGGACGGGCATGGAGAGGCCGAGACCGGCGAGGATGCATGTAGCAAGAGCGGCGGCTGCAAGCATCTTCATCCTTGAGAGGATGGGTAGATGTTCCTACCAAGTGCTGTAAAAGCTAAGGTGGCGTAGCCTCGTATGGGAAGTAGCTGCGCTTTGCTGTTCGAAACGATGAAGAATGGTTTTATTCTGCTGCAGGTGTGTATGCTTGTGGTGCCTGCGTGAATGTTAGAAGAAAAGATCAGCTTTTTATAAGATTGTATCATAGAGGAAACATCTATCCTCGACGCTTACACGATCTATATCCAGACTTGAACTCTTCACTGACGAGGTGGGATCGATGCTGGCCACGTAGAAAGAGACCAAGCATTGTTGTCTTGGGATCGAAAATACATATACACTGCATCTCGTATCATGCTCAGCGCCCATGACACGGTGTCTGTGAGAGTTGCCCTCCAAACCCGTACACACGCCGACGAATATGCTTTGCGAGTTTTACTACCAGTACTACCTGCAAGACTTCTCATTAGCTTTGTCTATGAATTATTTGGTCATCGCGTGTAACCTCTCGTCGACGCGATGAGGAGTCCATCCCTTTCAGCACAAGATCTCACGCCACGAGGAAGTCTTCTTGAGTTTCCCCAAACTATAAACTGGAGCCATAACGGAGTGTCCTGTCCGTTGATGCATCGGAAGAGGGTAGGTATGAAGGCAAACAGATCTTGGGAATTAGACCCTTCCTCATCTTCTCAGCTGCGATACTAACATTGCAGTTGGACTGTCGTTGGTCCGATACACCTTGAAGAGCCCAAGTCCAGCTTTATCGAAGATGCCTTCGAAGTCGCCCACAGATCGCACCTTGCCACAGTAGGTCAACCCCATAAAGCCCCAATAGGTCGCATAACGCCCACTTGGACTCGGCTGCTCGTCTCCCAGCGTATCGATGACGACGAGCCACGACTTCGGCCCCATAGCTGACGCAATGATTCGAAGTAATTGCACAACGACCTCGTCAGAGAAGTCCATGAGAAGACGTCGTATCATGTAGACATGTGCGTCTATGAGATGCAGTGCCCATTAGCCTTTTCATGCGCGGCAGCCAAGAGATGTCAGGGTTGCGTGAAGTCTCATGAATACATACCTTTGATAGGCTGCGGAGTGAACATGTCATATGCCATTGCCTCAATCCCGGGCATCTTGGCCGGTTCCAGGGATGCAATCACGCCAGGCAGGTCTTGCAGAATAAGCTTTGCTCCGTACGAGGTGCAGTGCCTCTGTATCGCCGATAGCGTCTGTCCTCTCCCGCCACCTACATCAACAATGAATGGACGCCGCGGTTCTTCTCTCACTGCAGCTTCGAGCTGCGTGAAGAATGCAAGTCCTGGCAGGGAGATGTAGTTGTCTGTCTCTTGCATCGATGAATCAAGCTGTGCGCGAAGTGCAGGAATCGCGTCGATGACTTCATAAAACGTTTTTCCATAAAGGCCCATCACCGAGGCAAAGGGTGTCTTGTTGGTGTCGTAGAGATCCTCAGGGTTGTGAGACTTGACGTATTCGGGTAGAGCCCCCCAACCCCTTACAAAGTCGAACAAGAGACTGGAGAGCCCGCCGAGCGAGGCAGGATGGAACGCTCGAGACTGTGCGTTGTGCGTGTAGTGACCCTTCTGACTCTCGTGGCCAATACCGTTGAGAGTGAGGATGCTCATAGCGTGAGTGATGACGGAAACGTCTACACCACACTCTGCTGCCATGTCCGTGGCAGCGACACTTCCCTGCTCCGGTATCTTCTCGAAAGCTTGAATACGGATAAGGGCGTACAAAGCCGCAGAGACGCAAGACTTTTCCATCATGTTCATCATTGTATTGTATGGTGTCTCGAGTGAGGCCCGGATCTTGTCCACCTGTTCGAGCAGGGGTTCATGACTGCTGGAATTGCCGTCGAAATCCTCGAGTAGTGACACCAATTTTCTGGCATCTCTGAGGGTACTGTCAACGGCAGCTTTGTTGGCATCTCTGGAGTTGGGTTTACTGAAGTCCATTGTCGATGGGAGCTGAGACAACTGATGGACCAGGTTGGTCTTGTGTTCACGGGACCGAGTCGGAATCTAGTCTTACACAGCGGCAATCACAGATGATCTATTGTTGTTCGTCTTTCCGACTAAGGTTGACAATCCCGCGTGATGTTCACGAGGACCAGTTCCCGATAGTGCATGCTTGGGTATATCTCTTGAGAATATGACGCACTGCAGCTGTGCCACGGCTGGATACAGCCTCTTCCGTTGCAGCGCACATATTAATCGGATGCAAGTTGGAGCCAAATTGCAGTAAGCTGTACACGATGTTCAATCACCTGGTCACAAAGTGCCTCATTTGTCTGCGAAGTCCTTATTCAACGTGTCCTACCGCGGGGAACGGGTTAGGCTTTGAGAGAAGAGACCGGATGCCATCATAGACGGTACTCGGCTGATGCTGCATCACACTATTCTGATGTAGTGCTGGACGGAGGCCTGAACACAACATGTCAAAGGTCACAGCGAGTCTTTACAAGGGAAGGTGTCTCTAAAGAAAGCATGACGAGCCGTCTTGCGGTCGACGAGCAGCTTAAGCAAGTTTCTCTTGAAGGAATTCGCCTTCTGTCTTGAGCAGATACATGTACTTACATCCAGAGGGCAGCATGAACAACAGTCCATATTCACAGCAAGATGTCGGACCTACAGCCTAAGAGATCCATATGCTTCAGGCACAGCGCTGCCTCGGGCCATAACTAAATCTGTATCCGAGTTACAGCACCTACTTCGTTGGCGTCTCCTTCTCAAGAGACGCCACTACCCCTGACACAACCTCATCCAACACCTCGTCTTCCAACCCCAGCGGTCTCATAGCAAAGTCTTCCTTGGCCGCCCAGTTCTGACCCACTAGGATGCTAACAACAGGCCCAGCACTGCCAACGTGTGCCCCCAGACTTAGCTCTCCAGCTGCTAGCTTTCGACGCTCCTGCTCGAGAAACGTGGTGGACTCGAACGGCTCTCTAGTCCACGTGCAGCCCGTAGCCTTCTCCAACGCATCAAGGACCTCTAGCTGCGTCGGACAAAAACTCTGGACGAAGGCAAGGCGGTTTGGCGTTGCTTCGGGTCTCTGCAAGATGGCAACGACTGTCTGGGCAGCACGGGTAATGGTACAAGTGGAAGCGCGTATAGTGCCTCCGTCCATGATGCGAGCCGTCCTCTTGTTGAGGTCAAAGAACCAGTAACCCTCGCGAAGGCCATCATCAAAAAGGAGGCCGCAGGCGACAGCGGTCCAGGAGAAGCACCCGCCTGCTCGAATGCTCTTCTCTACCAACTTGTCACACCATTCCCGAACTTCAGTCTTGTCACGAAACAGCTGTAAATGTTCTTTCGCCAGCGGGTGAGTAGAATCACTGCCAAACTCAGCTGGGATGAAGCGTCGGACGCCAGCCGTGCAAGCTGCTTCGGCGATACGCATATGCATATCTATGTCTTTGAGAGGAACTGAGAGAATGACGGCATCCTGCCCTTTGAAAGCGGAAGTGAGCTCTTCGAGCCCCAGCTCAGGCGAGATGGAAATCTCGGTGACGAGATGTTCATGGGCAGCTTTAGTTGAAGAGGAAGAGTTGGTGCGCCGGAGAATCGAGACATCGAACGTTGCGGCTTTAAGGAGATAGTCTAGAATGACTGAACCAACAAGTCCGTTGGCACCGATGAGACAGACTTTCTTGATGGGTTCGTTGGTGGCGGTCATTGTGGTTCAAGGTTCGGGTAGTAAGGAAGAGAGGGGCTGTGGAAATCAGGCGAGGGAATTCCTGACACACTAGGAGCGGATAGATGCAGAAGCAACTGGGAGGCCTTGGAAAAAAATACTGATCCCGAAAGAGCTGGAATAGGGAAAACCGAGCGCAGATCTAATAGCAATTCCCGGCGTCTTCACACATCAACCGTGAGGTCTGCGCTTCTACGTCATCCGGTATAAATAGTGCAATAGGTCATTAAAGCCATCTTCATCGGCCAAAAGACCTTGACTCTGGCCAATGAAAGAGAACAACGTGTATGGTATGCTGTGTTCCCAAATTGCGAGAACACTGAGATGGGCCCGGTGACTTCGTGAAAACGGCAACAGAACACTCAATATATGCGGCGCCCTGCGGGTTCATTTAGGACGCGAAATGACGGTTGGGCCGAATCACAAATGATACAGCGGGCTGTCGCTGCACGCTGCCGATGGTCCGAAGCGGGCCCAGTCTTGATGCCTTGTCGGAAGCTGCCCATTCCGTGCTCAGCTAGGGCCGAACTCGCGATCAATCTCATGCCCTGACTTGTTATGTGCTGCACGCGGTTGGAGTTTGATGTTTGACGAGATATTCTATAAGACAGATACGAACAAGGGGCCTTGGAGCTGCCACGGACGATGGAGACTTGTTCGGTTTCGAGTCGCACCTTTCAAGAACTGGCCAACTCTTTCAACAGTATGAGCCAAATTTCCACCCCCCCTCTCACTGCCTCCGTGTTAGATCACGTTGGCAAAACCGCTTTGGTCCGTCTGAATCGAATCCCGCAGAGTGAGGGTATCAAGGCCGAGGTGCTTGCAAAACTGGAATTCCAGAATGCAGCTGGCTCCTCCAAGGACAGAGTCGCCAAGGCAATGGTTGAAAGTGCGGAGAAGGAGGGTAAGATCAAGCCAGGGGACACTTTGATAGAGGCTACTAGCGGCAACACGTGAGTTCGATGACGCTGGAATCTGATAACCTTGACGCCAATAACGGATGGCTTTTCTGTCTAACGCATACGTAACATCTGCAGAGGCATTGCTCTCGCTCTTGTCGCCGCCGTCAAAGGATATCATTGCGTCGTGACGATGTCGGAAAAGATGTCACAAGAAAAGTTGCGGATCCTCAAATCGCTAGGGGCTGAGGTCATTCGAACGCCAACCGGGGCCCCAGTTGATTCTCCCAATTCTACCATCAGCGTCGCCCGGAGATTGCAAAGCCAGCGGCCGAACTCTCATATTCTCGACCAGCACACAAACCCAAGCAATCCTCTTTGTCATGAGCTTGGGACAGCAAGAGAGATATGGGAGCAATGTGACGGCAAAGTCGATGTCGTCATTGCTGGGGCCGGAACTGGAGGAACGGTGACTGGACTTTCCAGGGGCATGCGAAAGTACAATTCTAAAATCCTTGTGGTTGGCGTTGATGCTGTCGGATCGATACTCGCCCAACCGGAAGAGCTGAACCAGCACAGCGGAGACTACAAACTCGAAGGGATTGGCTACGACTTTGTCCCGGACGTTCTCGACCGGAACACGGTAGACGCCTGGATCAAGAGCACCGACGACTCAGCATTTCGCTACGCGCGGCGGTTGATCCGGGAAGAGGGACTACTCTGTGGCGGCTCTTCCGGTGCTGCTGTGGCGGCTGTGGTGGACCTCTTGAAAGCTCGACCTGAGCTCAACCGTGAGGACGTCCGCATTGTGGTGATTCTGCCAGACGGTATCAGGAACTACCTATCCAAGTTTGTTGACGATTCCTGGATGACGGAAAACGGCTTTTTGCCTTGAGGTTTGGGTAAATTGATCAAGACGTTATCTTTTCAATGCTCTTTTTGTTTACTTTGTTAAAACTACATAAAACGGTCCTCTTGTTCTCTACCCGAGTTGATTTCTATGATTTCAACGCTCCGGCTGCATGTGCATGTACGAACATAGTTGGCAAGCCGTTGAGGGAGTTTGACTCGTTCGTTATGTTGTCAGTCATGCACGCCACCCTCGTAATCCAAGCTGTCGACGTAATTTCAAGACACAACAATACTCTCGTCCGCTCACTTCTCGTGCATGGGCTCTCGTATTACCATGATAGATTGTTCCGGTGTCGGCGCGTGATTCAGGCTCGTAATACTTCATCGGGCAACGATACCATCGGAAGTATGCACGAAGTAGGGACGGGACAGAAGGCCGACGATAGACAGACAGGCGAGCATCGCATGCTGCATCTCTGATAATCTGGCTTGACGGCTCATCTCGTCCAATGAAACAGAGATGTATTTGCTGACCGTACGCCCCTTTCTCGGCGGCTTTGCCTTGCATCTGTGCGAGATGTGACGACAACGGTGGATGGAGAGGGCGGCAACAAGAACCCAGTTTCGAGCGGTGCAGCATGCCAGTTCTTCATGCAACTTTCCGCTTCAACCATAGCCTTGGACATAGCTGATTAGTCCTTTTCTTTGTCTATTATTTCGCAGACCTTCCGAGGAAGACAAGTAGCAGACGTTTCTTTTGACAGCAGCTTGGTTCATCTTCTTGCACTTGCATGTAGTCGCGTACGACCGATTTGGGAGCTCCTTTGTCGGGCAACAAGGTGTAGAGCAGATTGCATGCAGAGTCTGCGAATATTCGTACATTGCTGTCTTGTTACAACGCGAGGCGCAGTACCTGGCCAGAGGCAATCGTCTTTGCGTGTGGCTGCATGGCACAATCCTCCTTCGTGCTTCCGCCAACCGACTAAAAGGGGGTTTCAACATTCAACACTTAGCCTCGTGTATCCGTATCCTTGCTTCTTTATCATGGTATTACTATTCATTTACACCGGAGTCCGGCTACGCGCAGATTCCCGGCATGTAAGAAAATGGAGCAGCCAGCGAATGAAGAGGCGACACGCAGGAAGCTTCTTCTGTTCTGATGTAGCCATCTGTCTTTAGTGTATTACAGGGTGAAAGATGTATCTAGGGGTCGATGGACGAATACTAATGCCGACTCGGTCGTACGTCATGTTGCAATGAAGCCTTGCGCATGCGAGCCAGCCTTCCCCGGATCGTCGCAGCAACGACGATGCATGAACAGGCATGGCCATTGTCTAACAACGCATCAGGGCCTGACCGAGACAAGCCACAGCCGGAAGGTTTCTTCCAGTTCTACAAACCATCAAATGGGAGGATAGTGGGTTTATTAAATAAGATGACTGTAAAGACTGCGTTAGATGATTGTGAAGACAAGATTCAAGCTCACTACAACACACTCTTCTATTCAACGTGCCTTTTAAAACATCACATCTCTAGCCCTCACAGCATGGGTTCTATATCCGATCACAGCTGTGTTCGGTATCCGGCGCCCCTCCCCTCGTTGCCACGTCCAGTAGCAGATACGGTTATCGAGCATCGATTCCCGTGGTGCCGGGAACAGCACAAGGAGACCCTCGCTTCAACCTTGGTCTCTGCTGCTTGGGCCTTGGTCGTCGGCTGTCAGAGCAGCTCGCGCGACGTTGAGTTTGGACTTACGTCACTGAGCTCTATCGACGCTGATGAGAAGTCCATCGAGGCCGTACCAGTTCACATACGATGGGCGGACGAAGTGAAAATCCTGGACTATGTCCAATCGGTACGAGAGATTGTTCAACTCAGCCTTGAGAAGAATGGCTCGTGCCTGCGGTCTCAGGCTTTCCAGACTCTGCTGGTCGAACAGCCTCCAGATGAACAGCAGCCTAGCAAGCAACTGAATGGCAGACAGCCGAGGCAGCTGGGTGATTGTGCTCTTCTTATCGAATTCCAGCTCCGAGAAAAAGAATTCTTCCTCACCGCAAGTTTTGACTCGAGGGTGATTGACACGTGGATGATGCCCAGGCTGCAGCAGCGATTCGAATTTGTGTTGCGACAACTTGTCGTATCCCCTGATAAGACGTTGGCTGAGGTTGCCGTCATCACACCCCAGGATATCGACGAGATATGGTCTTGGAACGCGACTGTCCCGGCACCCGTCGAAAGATGCGTTCACGATATCGTCGAGGATTGGGTCCGGTCCCAGCCAACTGCACCGGCCGTCTCTGCCTGGGATGGCGACTTGACATACGGAGAGCTGGGTCGGCATTCTGACAGGCTGGCGGACCGCCTTGTGAGACTCGGGGTCGGCCCTGACATGTTGGTGCCGGTTTGCTTCGAGAAGTCGATGTGGACGACTGTCGCTGTACTGGGTGTGCTCAAGGCAGGTGGTGCTTTCATACTGCTCAACTCATCACTTCCGGAGAGGCGCCTCTCCACCATTGTTGCACAAATCGACGGCAAGGTTATTGTCTCTTCTCTTTCAAACCGACATCTCTGCTCCCGGCTGTTACCGGATGCTACTATCGTTACACCGGCCTCGACGGAAGACGGGGACGACGTAAATGGAATGAGTATAGACGGGTCCACCAACGGCACAAGATCAATCCGCACCAACTCATCGTCTCTACTGTACGCCATCTTTACATCAGGCAGCACAGGAACTCCCAAGGGCGTCATGCTAACACACGGAAATCTCGCCTCTGCTCTACATCACCAAAAGGACATTCTCGGATATTCCAAGGAGACGAGGTTATATGACTTCTCTTCTTACAGTTTCGATGTATCTGTGGGTAACATCTTCCGTCCTCTATCTGTTGGCGGCTGCATATGCGTCCCAAGCGAGGATGACCGGAGAGAG
Organism: Ophiocordyceps camponoti-rufipedis; assembly: GCA_002591395.1. Taxonomy (NCBI): domain Eukaryota; kingdom Fungi; phylum Ascomycota; class Sordariomycetes; order Hypocreales; family Ophiocordycipitaceae; genus Ophiocordyceps; species Ophiocordyceps camponoti-rufipedis. Next base: position 17,643 of record NJES01000191.1, on the reverse strand, counting down.
AATCTGCCTGCGAGTATCGCCCGATTTCACGCCGATGTCGCGCACATCACTCCTTCGGTTGCTGCCTTTATATCCCCGGACAAGGTCCCCGGGCTCTGGAGCATTTATTTGGGCGGCGAGCCTGTTCGTCTCAGTGATATCACGCCCTGGTGGGGAAGACTGAGGCTCATCAACGGGTACGGTCCAAGCGAATGCACTCCAGCCAGCACCATCAACTACACTGCCTCGTGCCCTGAAGACCTGTTTCACATGGGCAAGGGTGCGGGCGTGGTGACCTGGATTGTCGACCCGGAAAACCACGACTGCTTGCTCCCTCTGGGATGCGTCGGTGAGCTACTTCTCGAGGGCCCGCTGGTAGGCCGTGGCTACCTCAACGACCAAGAGAAGACATTGGCTGCGTTCATTGAAGATCCAGTCTGGCTCGTTGAGGGTGCCCCGGGCCACGACGGACGGCACGGACGCTTGTACAAGACAGGAGACCTCGTTCGATACGAAAAGAACGGCAATCTCAGGTTCGTCGGGCGAAAGGATACACAGGCCAAGATCAACGGACAGCGAGTCGAACTTGGGGACATCGAGCACCACGTTCAGCATGTCGTGCCAGAGGCGATGCGAGTCGCAGTTGAAATTATCACGCTCAAGGACAACGAGGCGGCGCCGACGTTGGCGGCCTTTTTGCTGATGAGCAAAAAAAGGGACTCACAACATGAACACCAGAGAAACGGCACGGCAGACATTCTGCCCATCAACGCTGAAACCAAGAAGCAGCTGGTCAAGCAGCTCCCGGGCTACATGATACCAACCATCTTCTTCGCCTTAGACGAGTTGCCCATGACGGCCACGGCAAAAACGGACCGAAGACGACTTCGCGAGATTGGCTCATCCTTTTCTGTGCAGGACATTGCAGCGGCCACGACGTGCCAAGGGTCAAAGACAAAACAGCAGCCGACATCAGAGATGGGTGCAGAGTTGCAGAAGATTTGGGGTCACGTACTCAAAATGAAGCCAGGAGAAATCGGACTCGACGACAGCTTCTTCGGGCTTGGGGGAAACTCGCTTCGTGCGATGCAGTTGATCTCCGAGGCGCACCAGGCAGACATAGGAATCACCATGGCTGACATTTACCGCCATTCCGCAACCAGCATCAACGATCTGCTTTCGACCCTTGATGTCACTCAGCTGGACAAGAGCCTTGAACGGTCCTCTAAGGACGAGACAGCCAACATCGACCTCATGCAGGAGATAGCTCGTCATGACTCTACACTCACCTTCTCGACCGTCATCGATTCAAACCTCGACACCTGCAGCAAAGATCCCGTTGACAAGCCTGAAAAGTTGCTCAAAGTTCTGCTAACTGGCGCAAATGGCTTCGTGGGAACGCAGATCTTGCGTCAGATGCTGGATCACGCCCTCGTCGGCACCGTTATTGCTCTCGTGCGTGGCAAGACTGCAGAAGAAGCCAAGAGTCGTCTCATCAAGTCTGCCAAGAGGGCCATGTGGTGGACGGAGTTCCACGAAGAGAAGCTGCGAGTTTGGCTCGGAGATCTCTTGTTGCCTCGCTTGGGACTTGACTCTCTTCACTGGGAGCTCCTTGCAGTCGACCAGGCGGTCGACGTCATCGTACACAATGGCGCCTCAGTTCACTGGGTGAAGAGCTATTCTTCGCTGGCGGAGGTCAACATAGGCTCTACCATGCAGCTGCTTCGTCTGGCTGCCATAAACCTTCGATTAAAGGTTGTCTACATCTCCACCGCACGCCAGCATGACCCAGCAGAGGAGTTTGAGGAGGACGTCGCCAGGAGTCTCACCGGCTCCGATGGGATTGCCTACAGCCAGACAAAGTTCGTCGCCGAAGCTCTCGTGAAGCGCGCCGCTCGCCGCAATGTCTCTGGACCCCAGCGCTTCATCGTCGTCAGCCCAGGTTTTGTCATAGGAACGTCGACCGAGGGCGTTGCCAATGCTGATGATTACATTTGGCGGCTCGTGGCGTCGTGCATTCGAATTGGTCTTTACAACATGGACGAAGCAGACATATGGATTCCCATGTCTGATGCGGCCGCTACAGCTGCCATCGTCGTACAGTCTGCCATGGAGTCGCCTTCGACGGCTGAGCCTGTCACGCAGGTTAAGGGAGGCATGACCTTTGCAGAAATTTGGGCCATTCTGAAGGGAATGGGCTACCGGCTTGAGCCCAAGGGCGAAGGTACGTGGATGAGAGCCCTCCGCGAGGACATACGGGCCGTAGGGGACGAGCATCCCCTGTCTCCTTTGGCGCACATGCTCCATCTCCTCAAGCGAAAGGACGACTGGGCCAGCAGCTGGCGAGAGAATGGTGTTGCTCCCGCGAGACTCAAGGCTGCATTCAGGAAGAGTGCCGAGTTTTTAGCCAGCGTCGGCTTCTTGCCCCAACTGCCGGCTCCCTGTTTGCAGACGATGGATGGAGTGGCTTTCTCGAGGTCGGAGTACAAGGGGTAAACTATTGTCGCTGCAGGCCACAGACAGGAAGCCTGTCATCCTCTAGATGTTGCTGCACGTTCTAGGTTTCATTTAAGAACATACACATACAAACTATGGCCAACGCTGTTCGACCGCATTGACTATATGTAACTTAAACACAAACGTTGTTTCAAGTCGATTGATATAGAAATTAATTATTCAAAATGGCCATGCGGCCCTTGAGGTCCATAACCTTGGTAGTCTTGCCAATGAAGCTCTTGGCGCCATCATCACTGCCAACGTAGGCGATTTTTCCGTCTTTAACGGCTAGGGCGCTGACACGAGTTGAGCTCTGGTCCATGGTGTAGATGGATCCATTGTGGAGGACGATGTGCGACGGCCCGACGGGTGACCCATGATCCGCCAGTGCAGGATGCAGAAGGCATGGGAGGATGGCGATGATGGAGCGCAACATGACGTCCAGTTTTGATGTGTATCTGTCTAAAAACAAATTGGAGATGTAGAGAGGTGCGGTTGGTTGCACGGTTTAGAAGACGGAGACATCGCCAGCGACTCTATGTGTATTTATGTAAATTGCGCGGCAGTGACAACTTCACGCTTTGTCGCCAGACCTGTGTCTTCATTCGATCATTTACACTCACACCTCTTAGTGCGTGTCGTCTGAGATGTTGGCAGTTGCTCGCGGTGCTTATAGTGCCACTTCTGCGTTTCTCTTTTCCGTGCGGAGTATACCACTTATACGTCTAGGCATGCTGTCAGTGAAAATGAGCCGTCAGGCCAGCCCGTTGGAGGCAACAGAGTCCCAGACTCAATGAGATAGCAACAACTTGAACAAGTGACGAATCCGTCGTAGCGAGACTCAAGCACCGAACCCCATGTGGTCCGATTTCAACGGATCCGAATCCGGATGAACGAAAGGTTGCGATACGGCTTCGCCTGCTAAAGGCAAGATCTACAATTCCAATTTCTCTTCGTGCGCGAATCGCGAGCCTGGATGTCGAAGCCGTGGGACCCGCGAAATCATTCACAGTTGAGATCATCATCAAGATGCGACGACGCTCATATCGGCGTATGGCGGTCTCAAGGGCTCTGACTTAGTCTGTTGGCATTTTACGATAGTCTGACCTTGGCTGCGGAAGATCACGACGCCAAGGTAAACTTGTCTAACAGCTGGGGTCGGGCGCCTCTCACTTCGCCATCCAGACTCGGAATGAAGACATTGGGGAAATGATCGTCGACTGTGAATACCACAGACGAGAAGGAAATGACACCGCTTCTCTTTGTTTCTTTGTTATCGGTGACGAGTACAACTTTCCACCTTGAAGTTCGATGAGAGAGAGACAATTGTGCGTCTTTTGGTTTAAAAGGGCGCGGATATCTAGCAGGAGAACAATGTTATCACGTCGCCGCTTTCCTTCGTCGAGCGTGAGGATGGTCAAAAGATGAAGTCAAGGAAGAAGCCACCAGACACGACAAGAGCTAGCATGGGGAAAAACTGCTCCAAAGTAATTCGCGGAGTTGTAAATGTCTAGGTAGCTCGTCGCGTCCCCGTCATTTCTTCAAGCGTTTCTCTCTCGAGCCCATCCGACGGCACTGGAACCCGAGTTCTCATGAATTTCGGCTGAGTAGCTGTTGACTGGTCTTGGAAATTCAATGACTTCAATCTCTAGATCGAAGAAGTGCGGCCTCGTTATTGGCGTAGGACATGATGAGAGACGGACCCATACATGTCTTTGGGCGCCTTGGGCTTGATGCCGGCGATGATCAAGCCGACGACTCACCATTAATGCCGTACTTGTTAGCGCTTCCATGTCCGAAATACCAATGGATCAAAGTCCAGACCTGGCATCTGTTTCCTTGCTAGGGTCATACGACGTTTTCAGCGCCGTCAATCTCTACATGTCAAGACCGACGAGAACTTCCTCCAGACGAAAGTCTAGTGACGAGCTTCGCGATAAGTCAATGAGGTCATTTCGACACCAACCAATGAGCCGAATCCAATGCCGTGGAAGGATTCCTCAACTTGACTAGTGAGGACCGCGGCAGAGCCGGTGCTTTGTGCGTTCTATGACTGCAGCAGCGTCGCAAAGATGACGTCAAAGCCACATACATCCGGCGGGGAAGCGTTTGTCGGCACAGGTGATGGATATCCTGCCCGAACACTCTCGTCTAGCGTGTGCTCGTATCAGGCCAGCCATTCCTCCATCTCAACCTGTGCGACCCATTTCAGTGTACAGTGACGGTGTTTCAGCTTCTCAATTTGCTACCAGAAGTCAAGAGAAAGCCCGTCGATCCTCAGCTCGTGGAAGATGACGCAGAAAGGGGCAGAAATCCGTCGGCATCTTGGAACATACAACAGAAGGGACGACGAGGTGACGGTCTGTAGACAGGGCGATCAATAGACAGAACTGGGGTTTCAGCTAAGCTGCACGACTTATCCAATGAGTAGTCAACACATGTGCCGTGGAACACCGTTTGGCCTCTTCGAGCGAAGCCCGGGGCGTTTCTCCGCTGTCTTAAATCACGTTTATCTATCGACTCGTGAATGGGAAAGTTGTTCAGTTGAATAACATTTTCCGGATATTACGGGAATATATAAGGTGGATAGACAGGGAGGTTAGCAGCAACAAGCTAGCACTCTAGCGAATGAGAGCCCCGTTAATAGCTTTCTAGCCTTGTGATTAGGACTAGATTCCGCTTTATTGAGACAGATAGGTAAAGAAGACTCGTAAAGATAATTCCCCTATCGGCATTTCCTGGTTCTAGACCGATCTAAGCTACTTTTAAAGGACATTCGGACTTAGATGAGACCCTACTTCAGAGCATTCAAACGTAGACGAGGACAGGCCCATAGACAGTGACTGAACTCGAGAGAACGAGAAGATCGTGTCTACGCCGAGCCAAGTCTTCGTTCTCTCGCCGTATGAGTGAACGATTGCTTGACTAAAGCAGTGTAACTCTTGTGTAGGGGAGGCATTTATAAGAGTAGTACGGACTGCTATTACCTCTTGTCAAGACGCTTTTCCTCCTTTCATTGTGGTCAGTTTTCCTCTCGTCCGAAACTCTGCAGTTGTAGGTTCGGCGTCTCTGATTTTGACTTTGAGGTCTACATGTATGGCGGGTCAACTTTCACGTCGAGTTTCAAGACTCTAGAATGACCTACATCGTCTGCCTGATAACATTACCTTCAATTGAGGTAATATCGGTGTAGCGACACTGAGTCTCTTGGCTTGCAAACTCGTTATCTCAATACCGTCTCAGACTACATGTAAGGAGGGTATGTTTATTTCTGTTTTTGTATTATTCGCCGCGCGAAGGAGGATGGGGTCCGATTTCCAGCCGTTGGTTCCATGGAGCATACAGACTACTGCAGCTGAAAGCCGGTTTGTGTCGCCATACAGGTTCACGGCACAGGCTACTGGTGCGCAACTGGCATTGACATTGTCGGCCACAACGAATAGAAACAATAGCTCTTGCATCGGCAGCATGCAATATCGCGTTGACGGCAGCACCACAATCCCTGCACGTTACACTGACAGTCAGGCTGTGCAGTCTTCTTCTCGGAAAGTGATCTATAAGCTGCACCGATCACGTCGGTTGGCAAAAGTGCTGAGTCTTGATATCAAGGCTGCGCCAGTGAACCATGGACAGGAGAAGAACAGCGCCCGCACGGGACGCATGATTAGTTCTACATTGTCATCTGTCCTGCTCCTATGGCCAATGCCGTTGAGCCTAACGAAGCCGGGCAAACACAGTCAACAGCTAACGATGTTCCAGACTCCTCGACTGACACCCTCTGTCTTAGCGTTTTGGACTAGCGATGTCCTCTGTTGCCAGTTTCCCCTTCCCACGAGCAACATTGTTTCCTGATATCCTGACATCACGGCTTCCGAGAAGAGAAAACAAAAGGTAGTGAAGTGGTTATAAATAAGACGCTTGCTTCAGCCTCCTTCATCTACTCTCTTCAGCAGAACATCAAGAACTTAAAATCATCCTTCATTCAGAAGACATAATCTTCCCGACGCTCTCAACCCCTTGCAGCTATCACAATTATGCCTCGCTACATGTTCCTCATCAAATCCGACCCTCACAAGGCGGAAACAGGAAACCAGCAGCCCCCAAAAGAGCTCTTCGAGGCCATGGCGCGCTTCAACGAGGAAATGGCCCACGCGGGCGTCCTCATCGCCGCCGAAGGGTTCCGACCGACGGCCGAGGACGGCTACCGCATCTGCTTCAACGACAAGGACCAGCACGAGACCGTCAGCGGCCCATTCGACGTCTCCAAGGAGGATCACATTTGCGGCTTCTGGCTCATCCAGACCAAGTCGACGCAGGAGGCTCTCTCGTGGGCCAAAAAGGTGCCTTTCAAGGAGGGAGAGCTTGTAATGCGCAAAGTTGGGTACTGCCATGAGTTGGGCGACAACTATACTCAGGATCTGAAGAATAGGGAGGACAAGCTGAGGAACAAGATGGAGCAGAATGCAAAGGCTGTTGTGGTGTGAGTCTGGACGGATTCGTGAGGGAGCGGAGATTGTCTGGACTGCCTGGAGATACGATCGCTAGTAAACGAAACAAGCTCACTCGTTCAATATTTGGATCCTAGCCTGGTGCCGAGACGTGTGCTGGATTGTTCTTCTGCAGACACGATGTCGAGCTTTGCGGGGATCATATTACAGCTGAGCGAGTTTGAGGGGATGGATCTTAATACGTAGCCATGTCCATTCCTGACATCACAACTTTGTACATACGCAGTGCTTAAACATGATGGATGAGTAACCTAATACTACTCTTAATTAACCTGATTGTTGTCGGACAGTCTTCCGGGGCAAACTAATCTAGCACACAAGGACCAAGGACTGTCTCAGAAGTCGTAGCAGCACTATTGCAACGTTAGATCAAGCTGTTTACACGCACACTGTGGTATAATAATGTGACTAGCGACAACATACACCGATGGAGAAGCATCCGCGTTGGCATGCGGAACATAATCCCTAGAATGAGTGGTTATTAAGACAACAGGCTCTTCGAAAATGAAGAAACATGATATAGTATGGCATGACTGTGAAGGAGAAAACTTACACAATACGGGAAGCGTCGTCTTCGTTGAACTTCTTCAGTGGCCCGGGTAGCGAGAACTGAGGAGTTCAAGCCACGAGAGGCCATGACTGAGTGATCAAGAACTGGGGTCGCCATGGCTAACACAGCAAACGGTAGGACCAAGGTGAAGATGGGCTTCATTTTCGAGTACCGTTCAGAAGTGTTAGAAGGTTCTAAGGATAGTCGAGAAACAGTCGATACTAGTTCTAGTGGATGATAGGGAGAGGAGAATGGGAGAATGATGAGCAAGATGAAGACGTGAGACCTATCGAGCTTCTCTGCGTACTATATACGACGACGGTTGTGAGTCCTTGCTTGTCTGTTCTTGAGATGGAATTCCGAGACACTCACACAAATAAGCAGGAAGAGTCGGATGCAGAAGTCCTCAAATCCGATGCAGGGTTAAAGATCAGGAACGGCAATGTAACGGAAGGCGCAGAACAGATGAAAATGTTCCGATAGGGCATTGGTTAGCTAAAGATCAGTTGCTGTTTTTGTTGCTATTATGTTCCTTCCGCCTTCTAGAAAGTCTCATGGGGTCACGCGGAGTACATGTAGCGAAAGGTTAGAAGGAGGATAGCAGTAGCAAAATAGCTAGAAGACTCGAATGAAACACGCTTGACTCTATCTTGAATCTTTCCCTCTACTGTATTACTCTTGTCTTTTAACCCGAAGATACCTATCGAGAGCGCTGAGGCCACGGAAATGGCACGGAGTTTCGGAAAGCTAGCTGCTCTTGCAGGACGTACTCTTGCAGGGGAAATGGAAAGATGAGTCTAAAAAAGCAGCTCAACCGACCAGATTGTAAAGAGCATGATTAAAGTGTCTGAACAAGGCTAAAATCAATCATGACCTTATATTTGACAAGAGAAGCATGGAGCCACGCTCTCATCTCATGCTCGTGAAAGCCATGCTGCTATAATGCAGATAGATTCCCACCTGGGCTATCTCTAGCTATTATGCGAGACTCTACAGTGGACCAGACTCCTTAATGCCGCCCCGGTGTCACGGGTTCCCTTCCAGCATCATCAAGCGAATTAAACTTTGCTGATCCAGCCGCTGCTCGTATTACCGCGTCCCTCCACTGAGAGCGCTAACGAGCGAGGCTGTGCCATCCTTGAAACGTTGCGTGCTCTCCCACGCCTCGTATAATTACACTCACCCAGCCGACCCGAGGAACAAACCTTGACCCCTTTCTCCTCTTTTTGTTGTCTCTTTGTAGCAGTCAATAACGAGGGTAACGGGCAAGAGACCGCTCGCGACACTTGTGGCCTCGCAGCTTCACATCGGCAGGTCGGACGAGTTCTCTGCCGTCGACCGCCTACGAACCGGGCGCAAAGTCCAGGGCTTTAGGAAACCTTGCGGCTCCTCGCTGGAAAAGCTAGCGAACGTCCATTCCCCTGCGGTTGTTGTCACGTCTTGTGGGCCTGAAGTCGCTCTTCGGCTTGGGCGTGGATATTGACCGGCGGACTGCAGCTGCACGACACAGCAACGTCTTCGAGTTCCGAGAAAACCGGAAGTCCCGAGACAAAACCCTCGAGAGGAGCATCATGAGGCCAAACTTGCTGCTGCTCGCCGCGGCCGCGTCGCCACTAGCCACGGCGGATCGAATGCTGTTGTCCAACTCGCTCAACACTTGCCAAGAGGACAGCGCTTTCACGGCATCACTCTTCAATCTTGTCTACACGCCGAGCAATAATTCGGCCTCGATCCAGATGTCTATCATGTCGACCATTGACGGATATGTTTTGTTCGACGCTGCGATTTCAGCCTATGGCTACACCTTCTTTCGCAAGGCTGTCGATCCGTGTGAAATGAAGGGCTTCATGGGTCTCTGTCCTATGACGCCCGGTGTCAACACGTTCAGATCTAATATGGCCATCGACCCTGAGGGCGCGAAGCAGATTCCTGCTATCGCGTTTACGATTCCTGATCTAGATGCCAACGTCCGCATGTTCGTCAACAAGACCTCGCCAGACAAGCAGACGACAGGGTCCAGCGTTTCTTGCCTCGAAGCCTCCATATCGAACGGGAAAACCGTCAATCTTACCGGCGTGAAATGGGCTACGGCGATTATTGCTGCCTTGGCCCTCTTGTCGTCCGCCGTGTTCAACGGGCTCGGTCACTTCAACGCAGCTGCTCACGTCGCCGCCAACTCGCTCTCGCTCTTTAGCTATTTCCAGGCCCAGGCTATAATAGGTCTCACCAGCGTTCCCCTTCCCCCTATCGTGCAAGCCTGGACTCTTAATTTCCAGTGGTCGATGGGTATTATTCGATCCGACGTCGTGCTAGATATTTGCACCTGGTATCAACGAGCAACGGGCGGGACTCCATCGCGACTCTTTAGCACCTTGCGCAACGTTTCCGTTCAGGTCGCTAAACGATCTCTCGATGCCGTCGCCAAGAAGCTGGTCAAGCGAGGCGACATCACACAAGACACCGGCTCCTACATTGTCTACGGTATCAAGCGCGTGGCATTTCAATCTAGAATCGAATCCAGTAACCTCTTCATGACGGGCCTCATTTTCTTCTACCTCCTCTTCGTCATAACCGTTCTAACCGTCGCCGCGGCCAAGGGGATCCTGGAACTTTGCCGCCGGAAGAAATGGACGAGCAGATTCATCGAATTCCGCAACGGGTGGCGAACCATTATCAAGGGCATTCTCTACCGGCTGGCTCTTCTGACCTACCCGCAGATGAGCATCCTCTGCCTCTGGGAATTCACACAGGCCGATTCTGCCGCCGAAGTCATCATCGCCGTCATCATATTCTTCGGTTTAACTAGCGTTCTCTTCTGGGGTGCCAGCAGACTCATCCTCATCGCCCGTCGCTCGGTTACTCTACATCAGAACCCGGCGTACATCTTGTTCGCCGATCCCAAGGTTCTTAACAAATGGGGATTCCTTTACATCCAGTTCCGAGCTTCGGCGTATTATTTCATCTTTCCTACTCTCGGATATATCCTCGTCAAGTCGATGCTCGTGGCCCTTGGACAGCATGGCAATCGCGGTATTGCTCAGGCCGTTGGAATCTTCGTGCTCGAAACGGGCGCCTTAATCGCTGCGTCAGTTATGCGTCCGTGGATGGATAAGAGCACTAATTCCTTCAACATTGCTATCTGCGCCGTCAATTTCTTGAACGCAATTTGTCTACTAGTGTTTACAAACGTTCTAGGAGCGCCCGGTCTTGTCGTCGGAATCTTTAGCATCATCTTCTTTATCCTCAACGCCGCCTTCTCACTTGTCCTTCTCATCCTACTCATCGTAACGACAACACTCACCTTCTTCCGGAAGGATCCGGATGCTCGTTATCAGATCATGGGTGACGATCGAGCGTCGTTTGTGAAGTCGACGCCGCAGGTGAATGCGACAATGGAGCTCGATGCTCTGGCTGCCACGGCTCGGGGTGAAAAGCTCCGGGGGACGCAGTCTAAGGAAGAGAGAGAGAGTCTGTTTCGGGATGGACGCCGGCAGATGGCTTATCGTGAGGCGTCGCCGAGTGCGATGTATAGTCGTTCTGGGTCATCATTTGGCCGATAAGACGGAGGCAGCGAACTTTTAGATAGAGTATGTCAGATGCAGTTTTGACAGGAATTGTTCATACCCGAGAAAGCTGCAGAGAGAGTTGTCAATGGTTACCACATGTAACCGCTCGGCGTCGAGAAGTATGCGCAAAAGAATAGTATCGCCGGTCTTTGGAAGATAACGGCTGCTTAGGAAATTGCTAAAGTATTGGGAATCAGTCCTCTTCCACCTGGACGAGAGGGCTTGTTCGCTCGCTGTATCTGTTGAACTGAGACGAACATTTAGCAGAGCGCACGGCAAGGCAATATAGTGGCCAATTGTGTTGACCAATCAATAGCATCGATGCCCCCTTGGCCTAATGGTTAAGGCGTCAGACTTCTACGAACGTCTAATCTGAAGACTGGGAGTTCGAATCTCCCAGGGGGCTGCATTTTTAGCCACGCGATTAATATTTTTGCGCTCTTCACGTCGACATTGTGACGACAACTGCAATACCGAGTGTCTTTTTTTCGATCAGCTGTTACTTTTCTTGTCGTCGCATCGCTCACTACTACAGTGCATCGCCACGGTACAATTGATTCATCAATCATTGATGCAAACGCTATAACCTTGAAACTACCAGGCAATGGCAGCCACCGGCCCCTTGGGAAAGAGACGGACCAACAACTTACGCAGCTCGTCCATGCAGAGAAGACCCAAGGCCAGCGGCAAGGGGATCAGCCAGTGCTCAATGGGCACCGAGGCGGTGTTGAACAGGGACTGGATGCCCGGTACCTCGGTGACGAAGACGGCAATGACGAAGCTGATGAGGATGCTCAGTAGCAGCCACGGGTTTCTCCGGCTCGAGGTGAAGGGATCAGCTTGTAGGATGCTCAGCCGGCGGTTGCGGACGGCGAGAATGTTTCCCCATTGCAGGATGACGAGAGTGACGAAGTAGACGGACTGGCCGGTTGCGTTGAAGCGAGCGAGCTCAGCGGCGCTGTAGCCGTGGAAGCCATCGTTGTAACGCTCGTAGAGAAAGAAGAGGTCGCGTATGGGGATACGGGCGTGACGCCAGTAGTAAAGGAAGAACATGGCATGGGCAGTGCATGTCTCCATGAGCCCGACAAAGAGGTAAGCCTGGACGTAGATCTTGGCGTTGATGAGATGGTCGCGTCGGTGGTTGCGAGGCGGTAGCGATAGTAGGTCGAACTCTTGCTGCTCCATAATGAGCGAGAGGGACATGAAGAGGTCGGTGAAGATGCAGATGATGATCATGAGAAAGGCGCTCAGGGGAAGAGGCACGCCAAAGAAGACGTTGAGCAAGACGGGCCAGATCTCGGAGCAAGAGCCAGCAGGAAGCAAGTAAGCAATAACTTTTTGCAAGTTCTGAAAGACCAGGCGTCCAAGACGAATAGCATCGACGATGGAGTCGAAGCGGTCGAGGAGGACGAGGTGAGCGGCCTCGATGGCGACGTCGCTTCCGGAGACGACGGCGACGCCCACGTCTGCTGCTCGGAGGGCGGGCGCGTCGTTGACTCCGTCTCCCGTGACGGCGACGACGTTATCGCGGCGACGGAGCTCCGTTACGATCCGGAGTTTCTGCTCAGGCGAGGTGCGGGAGAAGACGACTTCGCGGTAAGCGCAGATGGCGTCCCAGTGAGCGGGAGTTGAGAGCGTCGAGAGCGAAGGCCCGTCGAGAAGAAGGCTGCTATCCTTGATGCCTTCATCGTCGGGATTCGGACCGGCCTCGACAATAGCCCGGATCGTCTCTGCCGAGTCCGGAGCCGTCTCACCGGTAAAGATGCCCGTCAACCTCGCAATCGCCGCAGCAGTAAGACCATAATCGCCCGTGACCATGAAGAAGCGCGCGCCCGCACGACGACAGGCCGCGACGGTATCCCTCGTCTCGGGTCGGGGCGGATCGACGATGCCGAGGATGCCGATGACGGTGAGGTTGGAGACGGCTGCGTCAGTGACCTCTGCAGCGAAGTCGTTTGTTCCCAGCGCGTGGACGGGCCGGATCGTCTTTTCGCAGAGGACGATGACTCGTTCTGCTTTACCTGCCAGACGATCCTGATAGCGACTCAGAGCAAGCCGGTCTCCGTCCGTGAGGGGTTGGACGCCTCCTGACCGAGGAGACCAGTACCGCTCACAAGCCGGGAAGAGGACATCCGGCGCCCCCTTGATAAGAACGCGATACAGCGTATTGTCGTCTTCGTCTTGGTGGAGGGTGAGCATCCATTTGTTGCTCGAGTTGAAGGGGATCTGAAAGAGTCGCGGTGACGGCGGTTGCTTCTCCTGTTCCGAGCCAGCGGCGAAACGGAGAACAGCGGCATCTGTGGCGTTTCCTTGGACTTTGCGGGTGGCGATGGGGAGGTGAAGTGATGCTGGGTCGAAGACGGCGTCGTTGCAGAGAAGAGCTGCTCTTCGAAGGCGAACATCGTCGTCTTTATCATCCCCATCCTCATCCCCAACAGCCCGATCAACGCAAGCAACACTCCTCACAACCATCTGATTCTCCGTCAACGTCCCCGTCTTATCCGAGCAAACCACATTCACACACCCCAGCGTCTCAACCGTCGACAACCCCTTGGGCAACACATCAACAGCCTTCATCCTTCGCGCAACCCTCATCAGCGTCAAGGCCACAGCAACCGGCATCCCCTCGGGTATAAAGGCGACAACACAGCCCATGACGTTATTCAGCATGGCCACCACATCCATGAAGCCCGGATGATCCCGTCGTAGCCACAGTACCCAGGCCAGCAAGATGACGAGGGCCAGCACCACCGTCAGCGCGACGATGATGCGGACGAAGCGCCAGACTTCTCGCTGGATCAGCGTTGAGCCCTGTCCCGCTGCGGCTGTTGCCTTTGCTATCCTCCCCATGACGGATCTCCCCCCCGTGAGGACGACGACGGCCTCGCCTGAGCCGTTGACGACGAGGGTGCCCATGAGCGCCATGTTTCGACTCTCGAGGATATTGGCATCAGTAGCATCCACCGAAGCCTCAATCTCATCCGGCTCCCCCGTCAGAACAGACCGATCAAAGCGAAGATCCCCAGAATGGCTCAAAAGCCTCAAGTCAGCCGGCACCTTATCCCCCATCCTCAACAGCACCACATCCCCAGCCACCAACGTCGCAGCCTGAACCTCAACCTTCCTCCCCTCCCTAACGACCAAAGCCTCAGCCGGCAACAGATCAACAATGGCCCTCATGGTCCTCCGCGTAGACCAATCCTGAAAGGCCGCGAAGCCAGCCTGCAGGAATATAACGATGAGCACCAACAGCGCGAGCGCAAGGTTCGTGACAGAAGGCGGGTTGCTGAGCGGCTTCCAACATAGAAAGAAGATGATGACGCCGAGCCAGAGAACGGAACAGAAGCCGCCAAAGAGATAAGATGCCAGCTTAGCAGCGTAGTTGGACTTTGCGCGCGGGAGGGTATTGCGACCATCTCGCGTCAGTCTCCGGGCAGCTGCCTCGTCTGAAAGCCCTGCTGTCCGACTAACGTTGAGCTGTTGACAGATATCATGCGTCGAGAGCTTATGATACGAAAGGCCAGCAAAGTAAGCGTCATGATCATCCTTATCCTTGACAAGGTCCTTGTCATCGGTGATGTTGTTGACGCGAGTTGATTCAGCAACGTGCATCGACAGACTGCGATACTCGATCTGCACGCCCGAGAAAGGCGACGGCGCCGGCAGACCAGCGGCCCTCGACCTCGACCGCGAAGAAGAAGGCCTGCTCCGGGACCGGACCCTCCCCGCCTCGGCATCGCGATGGCGACGGCCCCGTCCGGGTCCGGCCCCGGCATCGTCGTCAAAGACAATGGCCCGGCCGCCCTCCTTCTCGAGATCCGACCTACTATCGTCCATGTCCAAGATGAATGCAACGTCAATCAAAAAAAATCCACGGTTTCGGTAGCCTGTAGGAAATCAACAACTCGTCTGTAGCGGAACAGCAACTTGACCTTTTTATCAGTAGGCTTGCTTTTCCCCCCTTTCCCATCTCTCTCCCTCTGTCTCCCCAACCCCAACCCCAACCCAGCCAAATCCCACCAAGAGAAGAAATGCCGCATACAAAGACCCAAGCCGATGACGCTCCGGCTTATCATCCAGCCCGACCCTAGGGCCTCTCCAAACCAGCCTGGAAGCTACCTAGGTATCCTCCGTTGATCCAGACCGTCCCCCACCCGCCCCATCAGCCCTGTTCCTCTTTGGGCGGGTGCAAGACCGGCTGCCGCTTATCCGCCTCCGGGGGGTCGAGTTTGCCCGTCGCCTCTCATACTGACACAAGAGACGGCTCGTCACCGCCTCGGAGTGCTGTGCTGGATGCTCGTCCCGGTCAGCCGGTCCTGGCTTCATGGGGGTTGACGCGGCAGTGCTTCAGCTGTGGCTCGGCCAAGAGGAGAGAGCAGACTATCGACGACACTATCCTTTGGCTTTCAGCGTGCTTGACAAACTGCCACCCTCTCACCTGGTCATCTGTTCTCATCGTCAGCTGAAACCAACGGCAACGCCTTGTCCAGTTGCAGACAAGCTCTGGTTGCGACACACAGACATTCCATCTTCACCCTCCACAACCAGCTTCATGAATACAGATGTTTATTTATGTCATGTTACTCAGCCGCACAACTCTGCTTTTTCTCTACTCGTTTCCGACCACCACACCCTCCAACCAATCGAGCTTCCGCTTCAGAAATCATGATAGCTTCCGCTCCGGTCTATCGCTCCGTCTATCCGCAACTCAGCGCAGCTGATCAAGCTCTGCTGTCCATCCGAAGCCCTCACACTCATCGTTTTCTTGTTTTTTGTTTCTCACCTCTCCTTTACTCCGTCTTGGCACCGATGGGCCTCGTGCCCAGACCGTTGTTGTTGCGGAAGAAGAGGATGCCTTTCGCCGATCCCTGAGCCTCGGCGCTCGGCTCAACCCATTTGCACATCCTGGAGCTCCTCCACAAGGCGCGGACGAAGCCCAGCGGGCCACCCTCCGTGTCGGAGCGGTAATGCTTGCCCATGACAGGGCGGATGGCATCGGTGGCCTCGTCTGCGTTGTAAAAGGGGATGGTGCTGACATAATGGTGCAGCACATGCGTCTCGATGATGCCGTGCAGCAGGTGGCGGCCGATGAAGCCCATCTCACGATCAATGGTGGCAGCCGCACCGCGCACAAAGTTCCACTCCTCAGAGGTGTAGTGAGGCAGAGACGGATCCGTATGCTGAAGGAACGTGATGCCCACTGACAGAAGAACTCGGTTAGCAATGAAGACAACGAGGTTGAGTAAGGGAGAGAAAGAAGTGAGTCGTACCCAGCCACGAATTCACCCAGAGATACGGCACAAAGTACCAGATGGCCATGTTGTACCAGCCGAAGCGGTTTCCGAGCATATAGAGCGCGGCAGCGGCCAGGCCGATGCCAATGTCGCTGAGGACGATGAGCTTGGCGTCCTTGCTCTCGTACAGCGGGCTGCGAGGGTCAAAGTGATTGACACCGCCGCCGAGCCCGTTGCTCTTGCCCTTGCCACGGCCCTCGCGTTGACGCTCGTGGTAGTTGTGGCCAGTGACGTTGGTGATGAGGTAGTAAGGCCAGCCCATAAGCTGCTGTCCGATGATATGGGCAAGGGTGGCAATGGGCGTGTCCTCGGCCAGCTCGCCCATCTCGCGGACAAGAGCTCCGACACGCGAGGCCTGCTGGTCCCGGGTGCGAGGCACGAAAACCATGTCGCGTTCCATGTTGCCCGTGGCCTTGTGGTGCTTGCTGTGGGAGATTTGCCAGCTGAAGTAGGGAACGAGCAGGGCCGAGTGCAGCACCCATCCCGTGGCGTCGTTGATGAGACGCGAGGGGGAGAAGGCACCGTGTCCGCACTCGTGGGCAATGACCCAGAGACCGGTGCCAAACATGCCCTGCAGAAAAGTGTAGACGGCCCAAAGGGCGGTGCGGACGGGTGTTGAGGGGATCAACTCGGGCGTGACGAGGTTGTGGAAGACGACAAAGGTGGTGGCGAGGCAGGCCATGTCGCGGAGGATGTACGAGTAGCCGGTCAAGGCGGAGCGTTCGAAGCAGTGCTTGGGGATGGCATCGCGGATGTCCTTGATGGTGAAGTCGGGAGGCGTAAACGCGTTCCCGTACGTGTCGAGGAGCCCTGCGTACTTGGAGTCGCCGTCAGCCGAGGCGAGCGACGAGAGGGACGTCGACGAAGGCGAGAGCGACGGCCGAGGCGAGTCTAACGGCGAGACGGCAGCCGACGACTCCGAGTCGGACAAGATCCGCTGCAGCACCGGGCCGCTGGGAGAGACGGGAGAGGCCATGGAGGGCAAACAAGCTGATGAGAAATCCCGAACGTTTTCTTGGTCGTTGTTGGGTTGGCTGGGAAAAGGAGAGTGGACGAAGGAAAGCTGTCTAGGGGACGAGAGATGGAAAAGGACGGCAATAAGTCGCCAGGCTTGGTGGCCCGCTCGAGCAGGTTGTCGGAACGAACGCGAGCTTGAGGAGAGAAGAAGCTTAAAGGGGGAAGGGTAAATCGTTTTCGAAGGCGAGCTGAAGGGAGAGGACAGGGGATGGCCGAAAAAAAGGGGAGGGGGG
>NJES01000190.1:0-29475 GCA_002591395.1 Ophiocordyceps camponoti-rufipedis | reverse complement strand
GGACTGGAGGGTTGGGAGTAAGGGTTGGGATTCTGTGGTTTGAGAGGGAGGACTTACTATCCAGGCGTTCTTCAGGGGGACGAGGTGATCAATGTCAATCTCGGATGCATCGTCCACCGTCTCCCCATCATAAGGACTCGTCCACCTCCCGCTAACATGACAATCATCATCAACAACAACCCCCCTCCCATCCCTCCTCAACACCCTCGTCCTATCAGGAATCAGCAAATTCTCACGCCCGATCCGATCCATTCTCACGTACCGCACATTACAGCCGTCGTCAATCGTCTCCCAGTGAGGAAACTTGGCGCGACTATACCCCGTTCCAGGCTCCGATCGCGAGACGCGTAGTTTCGAGAGCAGCGATCGCGCTGTGGGCGGAGAGGGGATTCCCGGCTGGTCCATGTTGGTAATGTCTTGATGATAAGAGGGATCGGAGGGATGGTTCTTACGGGCGTTGGGTCCGGCGTGGGAGCTGAGCTCGCCACCAAAGCTGAGACAACAAGCACCACAAACCTCATCATCACACCACCAACCCGATAGCACTGAACTCGAGCGAACCAACACTTACACAGCTTCTTCCTCCCCTTTATATACCCCAGCCACTCCCATCACCAGCCCGAACCGGCCTGGCCTCGAGTGCCGGTCCCGGTCCCGCCTTGGCCGGAAGGGGCATGTCCAGAGGGCGGCCGAGACCTTGACCCAAGGGGGAAGCTGGGCCCGATGCCGCTGTGGTCAGCGTCGTATCGTCAGGTGAGTCGGGCCAGTCAGGTCGCTGGGGTTATCTTGAGGTGATGATACTGCTAGGTTGCATGGTTTCTTGGGGTCGGCAAGCTCTGAGCTTGTGAAGGGAGAGAGACGTGCTGGCAGGATGCCTGATTCGATTCGATTTCGAGTGCATACTGAAAGCACTGCCTGAGTTTCTAGGGCTTTGAATGAGGTTCCAAAGGCGAGTCGAAGTGTTTTGCAGCTGCCACAGCGTCACGTGAGACAGCAACGTGACCAACCCTGCAAGGCTGCTTCTGGCCTCCTGAAAAACAGAAGGAGTAGTGGGATTTCACCTATTCTTCACCTCCCTAAATGGCCGCATCACGACGGAGTCTATCCTTGAGGAAATCATCCAACTGCCTCTGAACCTCAAGATCAAGAACAGTAAGAACTGCAATGAATCAAACCAACAGTGGCGGAACATTATCGGAAACATTTTATCTAACATCGCACTCAGCGTATTACATCTACGACGCCCGAGCCCCAGACGCCGACCTCGGTAAGCTCTGACCACGACCATCAGACAAACAAAGAAAACGTCGAGAAGCATCTGCTGCCGGAGATCAAGTTTTGCACCTACAGAGGTGTTCACGGTTTCTTCGAAGGGAACCAAGAGATCCGTTGTTGAAAGGTTTGACTTGATTTCTCTTCCCCTCACACTCAGAGCGGCGCCTCGCGGGAGATTCAGCGTCTTCGTCGGCCCTATCAATTGGTATCGAGTCTTGGTGCATCACTTCAAGAGCAAGGGGTTTAAATTGAGGGCGCTTTCAAAAGGCAACCACTTCTCAATATCAGGCAATTAAAATAATATCGCCCATTCCCCGTCCAAGTGAAGCTATCGTGAGTTTAATGAAATGCCCGCTTGCCTGCTTGCCTACTTTGCATCTGCCTGCCTACCTTCCTACCCGCCTCCCTCGTTAGCGAATCAGACCCTCCGCTGCCATAACCCATAGAATCTCGTCTTCGTCGTTACTTTCAGCCTTGATTCGGCTCTCAAGACCCAGGTCACCGCTAAGCTCGTCCCCTAACTTCTCCAACTCTTCTCCCGCGCCTGCGAGAGGGCCCCCGAATACAAAATCTGTTGTATGTGGTAGTCCAGCACGACTAGGCTACGCCTGACTTCTTCAGTTGCCTGACACATGTATTGAGTCCAATCTTACCGCCGACGAGCAAGGACTAAGCGAGGCACGTTCTCAGAGCATATATGACCCGCGGGCTTCAGCAGACTTCCTACCTTCACTGTACTACCTATAGCTAGCTACCTAGTCATATCAACGCACAACTCCTTCGCCCTGGAGCCAGACCCGGTGGGATGTCTCGAGTTGCGGTCGACTGTCGACAAACTACCTACCTAGCGAGAGAGCTCAGCGTCCCTGGCCTTGATCAAAAGGGCTTCCAAGTTCTTGAACTTGGCACGTCGGCCCGCAGCACGAAGGCGCAGGCATTGGCAAGCATCGCGCCCCCGATTGTCGTTCGACTTGACCAACACTCCCTTTCCGATAAAGAACTCGGCATCCTTAACGGCCTGCGTCTCGCGGTACGGGGAACTCGAGGCAGTCACCTTGTCGACGATCAGGTGGAGATACGTCTTGCCCCGATCGTCAGTATACCTGGGATCAAAGGCCATCTCTTGGGACCTTTTCCAGAGTGTACGCTTCGTGCTCTCGAGCGCAATCCACATCAGCTGCGAGTCGTTCGTCGGAAGCACGTCCTGCAACTCCATGAGGTAGACGGCGCGGTCCTCGTGGATTCTCCAGGCACGACAGTAGGTCTTGTTGATGACAGCCTGCGAGAACCATTCTTTCCAGCGAAAGACGTTGTAGCCCGCGTTGGACCTTCGCATCTGCCGATAGAGCATCCAGTACCAAAGAGCACCATCGGCCTCATTCTGCTTGATGACGGCCCCCAGCTCCTGCACGAGCTTGATGGTTCGGTAGTCCATCTTATCGTAGTTCTTCAGAAACTCGAAAAGGACGGTTCCTCCTGTGACGCCGCGCGGGCGATCCGTCGCATTGATGTCGCCGCCTTTCTGGCACACAAACGTCAGCAGGCTCTCGAGGGTGGGATTGCCCCCCTTCATCCTGATGTGCTGAGCAATCCGTATCACGGCTTGATGCTTGCAATTGGCGGGAAGACAGAACCTGGCCCCGTATTTCATCAGCATCTCGATCAGCTTCTTTGTTTGCTGGAGCATAGTGTTGTCGAGGTCCAAGAGGTCGACGGCCAAGAGCAAAGGAGTCTCCCCTTCGTAAGCCATGTTGGGATTGGCTCCGTATTCGAGAAGACGTTCGATGATGGCCGACAGACGGCCAAGCTCAGCCACGTTGTTGCAAGTCTGATACAGTTTGACGGCGTCCATCAGCGGTGAGCGGCCCTTGACGTTGCGCCACTCGAGGAATGCTCCAGCCTCGGTCAGCTTCTCAACAATGTTCAGGTTTATGGTCGCCACCGCAACGTGAAGTGCAGTCATCAAGGTGATGGGCGTGGGGACGTCCAGGCAAAACAAGTTATAGGGCTTGTAGAAGAAATGCTCGTAGACATCATGGTGAATCCCCTGGTAGTAATGGCACTCTTCGATGAGAGCCAGGGCGTGATAGACGGTGACGCCATATCTGAAAGTAGGCTCCGGCTGACGCTTCGCATCAGCCAAGTAAGACCCGTGATTCGCTTGCTTCAACGCGTGCATAATCCGAAGTTGGCGTCGAAGCATGGGCAACAGGAGCGGAAGCCAATAGCAGGCCTTGAGATCCTCGGCCAGAATACCGTCAGACTGGTGAATATCCCGTTGCTCCCATGAGTCGGGGCAGAGGCCGAGATAGTGCATGAAGTGGTAGCCCGAAGACCTGCTGTGGACGTCGGCATTTTCGCTCAAGAATTTATCCACCATTTGGGCGTTGCTGCTGGCGATTGCGATATGGAGCCCTGATGCGAAGTCGCCGCCATGCCGGCCGTAGAACAGGGTGTCGATGTTGCCGCCATGTCTAACCGACATTTCCAAGACCATCTCGTTAATGTTATTGCCGCGTGTCACTGGAGTCATGGCTGCCCACCTGATGGCGCGAGGACGCACTCTGTCCCCACGAGGACTCGGTAGCTGCGCGTCTTCTGTGAACAAAGCAGGTGGCAAGCAGACTGCAAAGTCCGTACAGGTGAGAGAGAGATTCACCATGCTTCTGAAGTCCAGATGCTTGTAGAGAGCGGTCCGAACTTCGTACGAAAGCCGGGTGATGTAGGCCTGAGGACCCTGTTCCGGGCGAGCGTTGACCGAACCCGGCTCCGAGCTCACGCTGACCAAACCCTGCCCTGGGCCGACATTGACCGGACCCTGCCCTGGGCCAACATTGACCGAACCCTCGTCCGGAGCTGAGGCATCGCCCATGGTAACGTCCCCTTCCGACATGATGGATGTGGCAGTCTTGAACGCTTCAGTCGTGTGCTGCCAAGGCCAGATGCTCGATAGCGCGTAGAGTGAGGAAGAAGTAGTCTGACCTTGTGGTTTTGGAAACGATGCTCGACGTGATTTTTTGGGCCAAGTCAATGACTTCACCCCTTTTCGCCCCCGAAAAAGATAGAGACGGGCAGAGAGTCGAACAGATGCTGGACTGAAGAAAGCTCAAGTCTTTGCGCAGAAAGGGAAAGCAACTTGGTCCGAACTTGACGTCTCTGGAGATGTTTCTCGTCGTGATTCTGTGGGCAAAAGAAACCACTTCGCCCTCTTTCGCTCCCAGAGAGAATAGAGACGGGCAGCAAGAGGGAAAAGACGTGCAAGAGAAGGGAACCAGAGGCTGAGGAAGGTATCTGAAAGGTGGGAGACCGGGATGGAGTGATGGACCTGTTCCCTACTTGCGAAAGTAGAGATCCCGCACAAGGTGAGGGGAAGGAAAAGAGGTGCAGAGAAGTTTCCAGTAGGAAGTTTCCAGTGCTCGCAGCTGGCGAGCTGCCTGGGTTGTCGTGCCGACCAGCCGCGGGCTCACAACAACAAAGTCAACAGGAAATTAGGGACGCGCGTCCCTGGCCATCGATGGAGCTCTTGAGACGAGTTGCGGCCCTCTCATTGGTCTCTTCCCCGGTAACTGCAGTCGCCTGGAGGGTTCCCTAAAGGGTAGAGGGCCTTGATGAGAGCCTGTCAGTGGTCAGGCCTCACGCAGCGGGTGCCGATGGCCGCTGGGCGATGAATCATGGTGGGCGAGGAGGCGCTAGAGATGTTTGATGGAGGAGATGATGCTGCACGCCTGGTCAAGATGCACGCCTGGTTAAGATGCACGCCTGGTCAAGATGTAGCACGCAGGTGTCTGCCTGGACAGCGATCATTCTGGTAGAGCATTTTTGTTCGGTATTTGTGACTGAAGTGTTGTCTATTTAAGATTATTCAAAGACAATTATGAGCATGATCTATGAGCTATGGTATATTCAAATCAGAAAACAGATCAGAGGATGAGATCAAAAGGGATCGAGGGAGATTCGAGCAGCGCCAGCGGGTGACGAGGAGCATCATCGTCAGTGAAGGCATCGCGTCTGGCTATCTGAGTGTGCTGCTATATATTTCGGTACGACGACTGGATGCTGAGCTCTGTGACAGCGGGCAGATAGGAAGCGAAGACGGCTCGCAGCGAAGAGAGCTGCTGCTGGTGACTGACGTTGACGATGCAGAGCTTTGCTTCTTATAGATAATGGGGTGGAAAAATGATACGTCAAACGTATCTTCGAGATCCCTATCGCGCGCTCGTGATTGGCTACAGGGCCGGTCGTCTTAAGCCGATTAGGTAAGCAGACGAAGCAGCCCACGAAGCAGCCAAAGCAGGGAGTGGCGATAGCTTCCTTTTCGCGCCTCCTTCACTCAGCAGCTTTGCTTTATCTTTGACCAAGGCTTGGCCAAGCGCTGGCGCTGGCACCAGGGCCTTGTAGCAGGGAGTTCAATGCGTCAGAGGTAATGTCAGTCGGTACGAGATGGTGGCTGAGAGAGCCCTCTCACGACAAATCACAGCTGTTATGCTGTTGCGTACGACTAGCCAAGGTCCGTCTCGAGTGTTGGTAGTGATTCTATAAATTCATCCGCATGGTAGCTGACCTCGTTTCCCCATGAGAATACAAGCATGCCAAGTTGTTCAATGGCTCGTGTCGGTTGCAGCCAAGCTTTGATCCCCATGTATGTCGATAAACTCTGCTTCGTACTCGAAATAGATACGATCAAAGTCATCTCTTCACGTTCCGTCGGATGTCGGTGCAAGGAAAGAGACAAGAGAGTCCATATAATACGCCATACAGTTGCTGGAGTTGGCCTCTCTCAGCATCATTCTACAATATTTTCTCGTTCCCCTTCTCAGCTCTCTGCCTACCATGAAGCCGCAATATGTCCTCATAACAACCTTGACAGCATCAAACTACGTTGAAGGTCAACAATTCGAGCGGTCCCAGCAGGAAGTCGCCTCAACCAACCAGACGTACCCCCTCGTGGCCATCGGTAATGGCAACCGGTTCCGAGAGAGACTCTCACGGGGGACTGGCGTTATAGACGGCGACCAAGACACCTCAGACGCCATTCCAACTATTCTCAACCCAGTCGAGATCGAATCCGGTCTTGAAGGGCTGTCCCAAGCCTACGACGACGTCCACCTCCTCGTCGCGCCCTCCACAACAGCCGAAGGCCGACAGATCAAAGCCATACGCGCGGGAGCAGCAGACCCTCGCGTCATGATCATCTCCGGCGTCCACGCGAGGGAACGTGGAGGTCCAGATCACGTCCTAGGCCTTGTATCCGACCTCCTCGCAGCCCGCAACTCCAGCCTCATATACGGTCCCCGAACCTACGACGCCGAGACAGTGCGTACCGCGCTCTCAGCCGGGATTCTGCTTCTACCGGTCGTGAACCCAGATGGCTTAGCCTACGATCAACTCACGTCCTCCTGCTGGCGCAAGAACCGCAACCCGGCCGGAGCGGTAGACATCAACCGCAATTACAACTACACATGGCACCGCGAGCGACTCATGGTTCCGGAAGCCTTCGACGAGGACTTGGATGATCCCCTTGACGCCACGTACCGCGGGACAGCGCCGCTTTCGGAGCCGGAGTCTCGCGCCGTGGCGGGTTTTCTGGCTGGACATGGGTCTTTGACGTGGTTTGCTGACTTGCATTCTTATGGCTACAAGATCTTGTACGGCTGGGGTCTTGATAACATGCAGACGGTTGATCCGGGAAAGAACTTTGCGAATAGTAGTTACGATGGTCGTCGTGGATTGTTGGATTCCAGCTACGGCGAATACATCGAAGCCGATGATCTGCAAGCCCTGGACACCGTCAGCCAAAGGATGGCACAAGCCATGTCGCAGGGATCACCAACGAGCTACAAAGCAATGCCAATGACCAACTTCTCCCTAGCGACGGGTTCCTCTATCGACCAGGCCATGGGACCGTATTACGCGGGCGAGTGCGGCGCCCATCGCGTCAACGGGCTGGGCATCGAGTTTGGCTCTTCTGGGAGGTTTGGGGGTTGTCGTCATTATCCGGATGTTGATTCTTTTCGCATGTCGTCGTGGCAAGTTGCTGTTGGTTTGATGGAGTTGCTGCTTGCGGCGGCGGAGGGGGTGGCTGAGAGTAAGACTTATAAGTGTTCTTGATCTGCTGGGGGTCTATCTGTACGCTTTAGAATATAGAGAAATGCGGATATCGAAAATGTTCATGTCCATTCCGACATTAAAACGGCAGAACTATCCGAGTCAGCGGCCAAGAGACGACACAAAGCCGGGCATGTCCTCATCGACCTGCGACTCGGCCATGGTCATTCCCAGACGCGGAAAGTAGTCGTCAAGCATCTCCCACGTGCTGCAACTGACTCTTTAGCTTGGGATGCGCAGCTACATGTAAGGATGATCAAGCCCGACTCTTTAGGCTGGGGATGTGAGCGCCCGTTTCTTGGTGATGGGGTCTGCCTTGCATGACTCTCTCATTAGAGCCCTGAGTTTGTATCTGCCTTGCATGACCATTGCAGTAGCCAGGCATCCGGCGAGGCACAAAGGGCATGAAGTCCATATAAGGAGGGTCTCCCACCCATTGAGTCTGGATAGCCTTACTTTACTTCACTCGTTGATCCTCACGTCCTTCTTTCAATCTAAACAACAAACTCGCTCATTACTCAAACTCCCATCCACAATGAAGCCCTCGTTCGCGTCCACGCTGCTGCTTGCCTGCATGGCGGGTAACGTCCTCGCCAATAGAACAACGCCGCCAAAGAAGCCAGTACCAAGGGAGGAAGTCTGCTACTTTTCAGGCTGGGAACCTTGCAAATCCTTCTCTGCGAGTTCGGAAAAAGATCAATTACGGGACGCGACGAGAAGGAGACCTTGCATCAATATGGTCCATGTAAGTAATCAAGCCATGCATCCAACTCAGTATCAATTGTGAGCTCACACTCGAGGCTTAGGAAATGGCGGTGAATGTCAGGGAAGCGGAAGAGAAACAAGAAGGCTGTAAGCTGACATCGCAGTCTTGCTCTCTGGCTTGCTGTTCCCGCTAATGTCGTCACAGTGCTGGGTCAATTACAGCCAAACGCCTGGAAGATGAAAGACTATGATACAAGGGACAATCTTCTGAACGGCTTGGCTAAGGGTATTATCAAAGGCAACATCACAGGTCCTGCCGTTGCAACGCCTCAGTGTAAGGGGTACAGAGAACTCTTGCAGGGCACAGAGACGTCAGATGAAAGACCAGAGCCGTGGCGTACAACTCGTCTGCATAGATGAGAATGTTTCACTGAAAAGGCTTTGGTCACCATGATGTCCTGTATCATCTTTTGTTGGGTGCAGACGTGTATGTTATGGACGATACCGAGACGGCAATAGAACATCGGATAGAACTTACACCCGCTCAAACAAAATACAGAGACATTCTGTTTATCAGGAGTGATCAAGCGTAAAGTTGTCATCCTTCCAACTCGGCGATTCAACACTCAGTCGACAGCACAGCAACATCATCAACTCCCTCCCGACATCACTCACATCATCAAGATCCATGTCAGCCTACAAAGCTTTCCCACCAAGCACAACAACTCTCTCATATCCTCGCCTACCAGCAAACGCCCACTCTCCTCTCGGGTATCATGATATTCCACCCCTGAACCACCAAATCACAGCACAAAAGAAAAACACCCATCCCGTCAGGCTCCAGCACCTAAACCGCAAGTCCCACCCCCGTAACAGACCCAACCAGCATGCTCCCCCTACTATAACAACTCTCACTCCCACTCCTCCTCCTCCCAAGAAGAGCCTCGCGATCACTACACGTATCACGCTTCACCTCCCTCTCCCCCGACACCTCCTCCGCCACAGCGCCAAGACCAACAGCATCACCGCTCAACCGCGGACCCCCTCCCCTCGAGAGCAGCGTTGTCGTCGCCGCGGGAGGGGGAATCTCAACCTGCTCGGCCTCTGCCATCGACATGACCGGCGGGATGAGACGCTGTGAGTTGCGGCGGGCTACGTACTCGTCGAATTGGGTGCTGCGTCGGTGGCTGTAGCTTGATAAGGAGGAGGAGTCGATTTCGTAGGGGCCTGTTGGTTGGGTTCGATGAGCCATGTAGGAGGGGGGGGCGGAGAAGCGGTTTGGTTTGTAGGGGGAGGAGATGATGCTTGGAAACTCGTCGTTGAAGCCGTAGCTCTTTGCGTTTAATGGCCGAGAGAACTCGTCACACGTCCTCGTTCGACGGTACGTATGACCAGCGTAGAATCCCAAGAGAACGACACAGGCTCTAAGAAGATCGTCAGCATCATCCATTTTGAAGAAGAAGAAGAGGACATGACCAACATCTGCGCCAAGTCTAGGCCAAGCCCGACGAGGGAATACCGGACATCTTTCCGGACGACGTAAACAGCCACGTCGAAAGCTAGGATGATGATGCCACTCGCCAGCTTGAAAGTGTGCGTCACCACCATAACCCTCGGCGTAAGAACCTCGCCCACAAACCTCGCCATCTCGAAAAAGGTACACGCCGACGTAGCAGATGCGAAGATGATGTTGATGATCTGCCATCTGCACCAACCCCGTCAGCATTGAAGATATAAAGGGGGGAGGGTCTATAACATACGCAAGTTCCAGATCAGGGGCCTCGCCATTCCTCCGTCTTTCCGCCTCGCCGTGCCGTTGCGCCACTTCGGATAAGCGCCAGGCGAAGAGGCCGGCTGTCGAGGTGGTGAACATGAGCTGGAGGGCCCAGAGGGGGAGGAGGATGTTGGAGCGCCATTTTGCGCGGTCGAACTTGGCGCGGGGGGTGGACATTGTTGTGTGGCTTTTGGCTGGGGTTGAAGGGAGTGTATGGGTTTGTCGTTGAGAGTTGTGTAGGCTTGTTATCTGTTGTAAAGGGTATGTATTCTGTTGTCTGTCTGGAGGTGCGGTGTAGTTGTCGTCTGTCTGAAGGTCTTGTAGCCTGTTGTCTGTCTGAAGATGTGATGTAGTTGTTGTCTGGAGGTGTAGTGTAGTTGTCGTCTGTCTGAAGCTGTGGTGCAGTTGTCGTCTGAAGGTGTGATGTAGTTGTTGTCTGGAGGTGTAGTGTAGTTGTCGTCTGTCTGAAGCTATGGTGTAGTTGTCGTCTGAAGATGTGCTGTAGTTGCCGTCCGTCTGAAGATGTTGTCCGCTATCGCTTTCTGAACCTCCTATACCTACCGTCAACCCCAAAACCTGTAAAGCTGTCGTCGGTCTGGTATAGCCCGTCTACCTAAAGGATCGTGCAACTCCTCCTCCCAAAGAAAAGAGAGTCGAGAGAATGACAGCAGAAAGCCCATCTCACGCCGTCCCAACAGACATTATATCGCCCATAAACCCTTCCCCCTCACCCCCCCCATTCCAACCCCAGACACCTCACCGACAACGACTCCCATTCCTCATCTCCTTCCATTCCTGACCCCCATCAAAGGACGAAGCGGGAAATAAAGGGCCGTCCAAGGCCAGCTGCTAATGCAGTCATGTCCTCCCCGTCAGCCACCCGTATATAAACGGCAGCTCGCCAAAGACGCAAACACCATCCGTCATTCAACCGTCCCCCGAGGCCATGCCGACTGAATGGCGTAAGACATGTCTCTTGATATAAAAAGCGTCACTCGGCAGCCGGCTCTTCCACCACTCAGCGGCCCGTCGCCTAAGCGCCGCCGATCACCATCTCTCTGGCTCTAGTCCCGTCGACCGGTCGTCTATATTTGGGCAGTGTCTCGCATTAGCGCCGTCGTCGTGCTTCTTTCGTACGAATAGTGGCTGTGCTCAACTCCGCTGACTCGGTCCACGCTGCTGTGAGGAATGCCGGTTGAGGAGACATGGGATCAGGGTATGCCGTAGCCGGGCAGAGCCGTTGCAGGCCGTCGTCGTCAACAGGTCATTATTCAGCTATGAAAGTCCTATGCTTGGGGGGAACATGATGCGTTCAAAGGCCAGTCTCTGTTCCCGTTCCAGAGCGCTGCCGGAGAGGTTTGAAAGGTTGCAGGCCGTGATGAAAGGAATTGGAGCAAACCTCGAGCAGTCTGTTGTGTTCTGGCATTTAATTCAACTCAACCTGTTTCTGGGGTTCCTGCTGTCCCTGCTGTCTCTCTGGCTGTCCCTTCTGCTCTCCTTGCTGTACCGGCTCTCCTTGCTGTCCCTGCTGTCCCCCTTTCTGTCCCGACTGTTCTTGCTGTCCCTGCTGTCTCTGCTGTCCTCCGGCGTTTTTGATCTTCTCCATCTCGTCCAAGGTCGCTTTGTTGTAAGGCTTCACTTCCCCATCCACATTCATGACGGCGTCACCATCACTGGTACCGTTTGTTCCAGTCCGGATGTCTTTGTCGCTAATCTGCTTCGGCTCATCTTTCTTGACGTCCTCTCCTGGGTTCTGCGACTTCCCGGGTGTCTCTGCAGTGTTGCCGGGTACGGCCTGCCGCGCCACGAGCCCATCTATTCCAACCGTCAGATCCGCAATCCCCGAGCAACCGATGAGTGTGAGACAGGGTTCGACTTACCACCAGTGATGGGGCTCGCCATGGCCGAGGTGAACAGGGCAAGGAGGGCAACAGAGAAGAGCTTCATGCTGGCGGCGAGCTTTATGCGTTGCTTGGTGAGAATGCTAGAATGCAGCACAACAGAGATTGAGACGATGGGTCGTAATTGAGATGACAGGAGAGAGCTTGACCGAGCGAAACTGCAGAGAGGAGGCAGAAAACACAGCCATTTTGTACAGTCGCCGACGACGCCATTGTCGTGGCTATTCATGGCCTATCTTCCCGTAGCATGACATGCTCCTCGTCGCAACGGCCAGCACACCGTTTCGAAACCCAGCTTGAGACGACGAGTACGGCGACGAGCAATGCGCTAGGGGGGGAAAACTGGCTCTGAAACGCATACGAGCGTCTGTCGAACCATGATTGTTTGTTTGCCCGGCGCTAAGCCCGATGAGAGAGCAGTTCTCCGGCTCTGGTCAGGGCAGTTGGTGGAGAGGGCTGCTTGGACGAGAGTCGGGGTAACGAGACAGGTTTCGCATTTGGGGCGTTGCGTGTCGAAGAGGGCGTTATGCATCGAAGAGGACGTTGCGTGTCGAAGAGGACGGATGAGGAGCAGGATCGGAAGGGACGAAACAATGTGGGATAGCAGCGGACGAGAGAGACTTTTGGCCCGTTGCCCGTGAGCCCGAGTCTTTGGGTGAGACTGATGAGACTGAAGACTATGAGACTGCTAAGTGCAGTGAGCCTGTGACTGATGTCAGGGCGTCGGTTGGGGCGCACGTGGTCTCCGTTGTTGGAGTGAGGTGAAGTGAAGTGGGGTGAGATGAGGCTCACAAGGCTGATTACGTGAGGGGCGTCAACTGAGTCGTGGATGAGCTTGCATCGTTTTGAGCCATGTCGGGGAGTTTGTGCATCAAGACGGTGGACTCATCGTGGTGCGGGCTTAGGTTCGTCCGAGTTTGAGAAGACTGCAATTTTATCCCATCCAGTCGATTGAAACTCCAGCTGTTGGCATCGCAGAAACGGTCCACATCAGACCAATGCCCACCACATGACTAAGCCCAGCCCCCCCCCGATACCCACTCTCCACTGTCCCCCCTCCGCCACAGCCACTATCAATCATCACCACTGGCATCACCAGCACAGCCCATCCTCCGCCATGGCCTCGGCCGAGCATTGCCTCCTGTGCTTCGACGCACTCGAAGCCCACCTCCAAGACCGCAAGCCCCTCCCTCTCGACCGCATCCAGTCATCGTGGGCTGCCTTCTCCGCCTCGGCTTCCCCCTCAACCCTCAAGGATCCCGCCCTCCGACGGGTGGCAGCTACGTCGTCATCCTCGTCATCATCCCAGCTATCGACCGCCTCGTCTTCTTCGTCCGCTTCGCCGGCCCTGGCTTCTACTCCGGCCACGTCCACTTCCTCTCTACCCTTGACTCCGTCCCCCCCCCCGACTTCGACGCCCCTGTTCGTCACCTGGAACACGGTTTCGGACGGCGACGTGTGTCTGCGCGGTTGTATCGGCACCTTCGAGTCTCAGCCGCTGGCAGTGGGCATTCCCGAGTACGCCGTCACGTCGGCCGTTCACGATACCCGCTTCCAGCCCATCTGCAGCGCCGAGGTGCCGTCCCTACAGGCTGCCGTCACCCTTCTCACCGACTTTGAAGAGGCCCGTGATATGCATGACTGGCAGATCGGCGTCCACGGCATCCGTCTATCGTTCTCTGACCGCGGTCGTCGTTACGGGTCCACCTACTTGCCCGACGTGGCCGTTGATCAGGGTTGGTCCAAGGACGAGACCATCTACAACCTTGTACGCAAGGCTGGCTGGATGGGGAGTCGCTCCCGTTGGAAAGACCTTGATCTCGACGTGACGCGGTATCAGGGGAAGAAGTGCGTCATGGACTACTCAGAGTACAAGGGATGGCGCGACTGGATGGCGGCCACCAAGTAGAGATGCGTGCGAGCCCATTGTTGAGCCCTCTTCTTTGCAACCCCTGCCCGCCCCTTTTTTATATTTCTCTGTCCATATTCCACCAACTGATGACGCAGTGTTGTGTCGTGTTAGTTGAGCTGCGTAAAGGCACCGACTGATATCTGCACAGGCACGTGGCGGCTTAATAAATGAGAGGCTTGGTCTGTTGTGCTTGAAGCCGTTCGTGCCTTTGTGACAAGGCACCTCGGCTGCCAGGCATACAGCATCCACTGCCTCAGGCCAGCCCAGTCATCCTCGGTCGTCTCTTGACTGTCCACGTCTCACAAGGCGTATCGCAGACTCCCCTTTTGTTGTCGCAACTTGCGTTTCGTAGCCTTCTCCCTGGGATATCGCAAAACATTAGGTGTATGAGGGAACGAGACCCGATAAACAAGAACAGGAAACAAGACGCAAAACCATTGGGGGATATCCTTGCTGTGCGCCAAAGGGTCAAAGACCATGATATCTCAAAGAAGCGAAGAGGGATAATAGTAAAGAAGAAGATGGATAGGTACTGTCGACGCCTCACCACCAACACTTGAGGCGCCTCCAAAAGTTCATCCTGATGCGCAGAGACCGTTCATCCTTTTCGCCGCCCGTGTCCGGAGCCGAGGGAGTCGTGGGCGGCAATGGAGCCGGAGGCTTAGCGGCGAAGCCCATCTCCGTCAACCGACGGCTCTCCATGACTCGGCGGATGATGACAGCAAACGTCTCCTCGATATTGACCTCTAGCCGGGCGCTCGTCTCCATGAAGCCGCAGCGTCGGCGATGGGCCCACTGCAGCCCCTGAGCGGCCGAGACCTGACGGCTCGCCTGCAAGTCGCACTTGTTACCGGCCACCATCTTGACGGGAGGCACCATCCTGGCGCCGCTGGTTGAGGCTGTGTTTGCGCGTGGCGGGCTGAGGCCTGCGCGATGGGCGCGTTGGGCGTTGTCGGAGCGCGTCTCGGCTTCCATCTCGATGAGGTCGACGAAGTGCTGTAACGCCTGTAGCGATTCGGACGATGTGATGTCGTAGACGAGGAGGAAGGCGTCGGCTCCGAGGTTGGAGGCTGCCCACATGCCGCGATACTCTTCCTGGCCGGCGGTGTCGGTTAGGGAGAGGTGGTAGCTTGTGCCGTCGATTCGGCGCGTCACGCTGTACGAGTCTTCGATGGTTGGGTCGTATTCTGATGTCCATTGCGAGCGGACGAGGCGGAGGGTGATGGAGGATTTGCCGCAGCCGCCGTCGCCGCAGATGGTGATGGAGATGGGGATGCTTGGATGGGAGGGTGAGGCCATGATGGGATTGAGTGTCACCGTTTGTGTGTAAGAGGGTCTCAAGCACCGGTGTGAGGATCGACCGAGTTTCGTGTCATTGGAGGGAGAGGAAAGAGGAGAGATGAGTTAAAGGTGAGGAGACAAGAGGTGGATTTGAATTATCGTCGCTTGTTCGGGCCGCGTCCAACGCTCGGGACGCGTGGCACGGGACAGAAGATGACGGGGCTCACGGGAGCCGGTTTCAGGCCTGGCCAGATGATGAGGGATAAGCATACGGGGAGGTAAGAGGTTGCGACGGGGAGATGAAGAGTGAGTGGTGCTTGTGTTGGTTTTGGTGTTGGTGATGGTGATGGTGTTGGTGATGGTGGTGAGGATTGACACGAGTTGGTGAGCCCGAGTTGGCGGGTAGGACGAGGCCGACGACGATCCGCAGGTGGCTGTTGATCTTCCGGGGAAGGGGGGAAATGAGGTAGCAGTATCAATATGTAAGTAATGGAAGCGAGAACGAAGACGAGCATCAGATCAGGAAAAGGCATGGACCGTTTCCGAGGGGCGTCACGTCAGAGATGGATGGTATGCGGCTCTTCCCCCCCCCCCGCCTCCTGATAATTACAATCCCCTTAATTCCGATCGTTTCCCACTAGGGCTTCAATCAACGACTCTTGTCTGTATCTGCTGTGTGCGAGGCGAGATACCGAGTAAACCGCGAAGCAGCATGCGCATGCGTACTGACTGACTGCGGCACAGGGATCGTGGGGGTGCTGAAGAAGATGGGAGATGGGCCGATGGCGGACGTGATGATGGGGGACGGAGACGCCATCGTGTTTGTCATCGGGTTCGAGGCAGAGTTTTGGCCAACGTCAGCTTTTTGAGACGAGTCTGTAGCTGAGGTATTCGTCGCTATGCGGCGGGCCGTGGGCTGATGGGATTGTGAGACCCTGCCTGCTGTGTGAACCAGTGACCCGAGATGGCCATCCAGTGGTGATACCTAGTGATGCAGGACTCGAGATACGGGCAGGGCACAGCACAGCCGCACCAGGAAGAAGGCCTGCAACTCCGACAAGACTCGTCTTCTCTCTCTTCTCTCTCTCTTCCAAGAAAGGTTTCTTCTCTCTCGCCAAAGAGTGGAACCTCCGCCGCTGACCTAATCCTCCCTCACGTGCCCCCCTCTCCCTCTCCCTCTACTGAGTCTCCTCCATACATATTCGCACATACCACCAATCCCTGCTCTACGAAACTCAAACCTCTTTCCGGCGGAGAGTCCGGGCCAACTAGAGCAAAGCAAACCGTCCGCCCGCTGACAATTCCCCTGCTTTCAGCCTTTTTTCTTCTGCCCGAGCTTTTCTATTTGAGAAAGGGGGAAAAGTGGCTACGCGCTCGGGGGGCGTCTTCTGAGTTTCATGGACCCTGGTGAGGAGACGAGCCTTTTTTAAAGGAAGGCTCTCGCCCTCCTCTCCACCTGGCTTTCTTTTGTTGAATAATTCATCGTTCTCACGATTTTTTTATTTCTTTTTGGACGGTTTCTTTCGTAGCACGTTGTCTACTAACTCGTTTCGGTTGGAGTTGTCTGCCACTTACACTACACCATGACGGTCAACGGCCGCAAGACAAACGGTGAGAGCAACAAGAAATCAGCTCCCGAGAGCAATGGTAATGGCAAAGGCCCGGCGTTGCATCGGGCCGGCGAACTTGATGACGTGGGTAGATATCCAAATGCTCCGGCGCCCCCCCTATTAACGACTCTCTTCAGCTCATCGGCGCTGTCCGGCAACTCGCCATCCCCTTCGTCAAAGCAGCCGACGATGCCGCCGCCGATCGCGCTACCGGCCATCTTCCCCTCGACGCCGACGGCCGGCCCGTCAACGTCCTCGTCGATGCCCACAAGCCGGTAGATCTGGTTGCCAAGTTTGGGCTGGCCCTGCCGGATGAGGGCCTCGGTAAGGAAGGGCTGCTGGATGGTATCGGCCAGCTGCTGCGCTACAGCGTCAATACCTGGGATCAGGGCTTCCTCGATAAGCTCTATGCTAGCAACACGCCCGTAGGTCTCGTCCGGGCTGATGCTGGGCAAACGGATGGCGGTGCTGAATCAGGGACCAGGTTGGAGTCGTCGCCGACATGGTGCTGTCCATCCTCAACACCAACGTGAGCTTCATTTTCCTCGAGCGGCCGACGTGACGGATCATTGCTTACCCGTGCTTCTCTTTCCCTTTCTCTCTCGGCCTGACGCATCAGCTTCACGTCTACCAAGTATCACCTGCGCTCAGCGTGGTGGAAAAGTCAACGGCCAAGGCGCTGGCCAGCCGTTTCGGATTCACCGGGCCCTTTGCCGGCGGTGTCACCTGTCAGGGCGGCAGCTCGTCCAATCTGACGTCGCTCGTCGTCGCTCGCAACACGCTGTATCCCGAATGTAAGGAGGCGGGCAGCGGCACCCGCAGCTTCGTCGTCTTTACCAGTGCTCACGGCCACTATTCGGTTGAGAAGAGCGCCATGGTCTGTGGCCTTGGCTCGTCCAGCGTCTGCAAGGTTCCCGTCGATGACGCCGGTCGGATGAGGCCCGATAAGCTGCGCGAGCTCGCCGCCCAGGCCAAAGAGCAGGGCAAGACGCCGCTCTACGTCAACGCCACCGCAGGCTCTACCGTCCGAGGCTCCTACGATCCGCTCGAGGAAATCTCGGCCGTATGCAAGCAATTCGGCATGTGGATGCACGTCGACGCCAGCTGGGGCGGACCCGTCGTCTTCTCGGCTCGTCATCGTCACCAGTTGAAAGGCTCTCATCTGGCCGATTCGCTGACAGTCAACCCGCACAAGATGCTCAACGCACCGGCCACATGCTCGTTCCTCCTCGGGCCCGACCTCCGGCTCTTCAACCGGGCCAACAGCACGACGGCCGGCTACCTCTTCCACGGCTCGGCCGACCAGGACGTCTGGGATCTAGCTGACTTGACGCTGCAGTGCGGCCGTCGCGGTGATAGCCTGAAGCTGGCCCTCGCCTGGCTGTACTACGGCGCCGACGGCTTCGAGCATCAGGTCGACCACGCTTTCGACATGGCCGCCTACCTGCACCGCCTGGTCGGTGAGACGGGCAACTTCCACATGCTGACGGACGAGGCACCTCCCTGCCTGCAGGTCTGCTTCTACCACGCGCCAGGTGGTGTCCGATCGACCGACCCGTTGAGGAATACCAAGCAGACGCAGGCCATTGTCGCCAAGCTGCTGAACCGGGGCTTCATGGTCGACTACGCCCCAGGCGACTGTGGCAGCTTCCTCCGCGTTGTCATTAACGTTCAGACGTTACCGACGACGGTCGAGGGGCTTGCGCTGGCCATTGACGCCGCTGCGGCGGAAACCATGTGAGGATCTTGTCACGATTAGAGACGGCGACGGAAAGATTGGTAGATGGATAGATATGGGGCAGAGGTAGAAGGCGCTGGCATGTCTTTGTCTTTGCGATTGTCGAGCATGGGAGTAATTGAAGCGAGAGTTATTCGTATGTATTCGTACGTGTCGTTGAATGTCATCGTTCTTGAAGGCGTCTGGCGGTAGAGCATGAAGATGGGTCCCGACTCCGTGCTATAGGGTAGTCTAACCATACCTTGGCTACCACCCACAGCATGAACAAAGCTTGGCAGCGATGACGAATCCGTAGGGCTCTATCAAGCCCGTTGCGAAAGATTGAAAGATTTTTCCTCCTCGCACAAACACAATCCCTCGCATCAGTTCACAATGCCAAAACCGCGGACAAAACGAAGCATCGTCCGCGAAGAACGAAAACGAAAGCACAAAGAGCAATCCAGAAACGGCGGCTCCAAACGACAGCGAACGAGCGCCCCCGAAGAAGACGAGCAGCTGCCGCAACGCAATGCCCCCCCGGTGGAAAGAGACTTCTTCGGCCTGCTGTCGGACGAGGAGCAAGAGTACTTTCGCAGCGCCGATGAGATGCTGGAGCTGAATGAGTTTCCCTCGGCTGAGGACCGGGACTTGTTCATCGACAATGTCTATCGCGAGGCCAAGGGAAAGGAGCTGAAACTCGCCAGCAGCCAGTCGTGTTCACGACTCATGGAGAGGTTGATCCAGTTGTCGACGACGGCGCAGAAGAAGCACCTGTTTGAGGCTTGGGCAGGCCACTTCCTGTCTCTGGTTCAGCACCGGTTCGCCAGTCATTGCTGTGAGGCTTTGTTTCTGCGCTCCGCTGGCGTCGTCAGCCACGACTTGGCCGGCTTCGTCATTGACACCACGGGCCACGATGTCGAGACGCAAAAGGCCGAAGCCTCCATGGAGAGTCTGTTTCTCGCCACGCTCGACGAGCTCGAAGGCAGTCTGAGCTACCTGGTCGTGGACCGGTTCGCGTCCCACGCACTGCGCGCGCTACTACTTGTGCTGTCCGGCCGGCCACTGGAGGAGGCGTCGACGCGGTCCCTCGTCAAGAGCAGGAAGAAAGAGCACGTCTGGGTGGCCGGATCGGCTGCAGCCGACTCGGAGAATCAGGGCCAGCGCGTGGTGCCGGCTTCGTTCACCCGGGCCGTCGACAAGATCATCGTCGACTCCACGGCAGGCCTCGACGTCTCGGGCCTCGCGCTGTTGGCCAGGCATCCGATGGGCAATCCGACGCTGCAGCTGCTCCTCACTCTCGACATTGCTCTCGACAAGTCCGAGGCCAAAACGGACGAGGCCAGGCCGTCGTTGCTGTACCGGCTGCTCCCGGGCGCCCCGGCCTCCCTAGCGGATGCGACTTCGGAGGCGTCCCAGCTGGTGTCCGGCTTGGCCTACGACCCCATAGGCTCCCGGCTGGTCGAGACGCTCGTGGCTCACGCTCCGGGCAAGGTGTTTCGGCAGCTCAACCGGCACATCTTTCTCCCCCGCATCGAGGCCTACGTCCGCAACGACATCTCGTCGTACCCGGCAATCAAGGTGCTGGCGCGGCTCAGCAAGGACGATCTGGTCGAGGCCATCGGCAAGATTGCGCCGACAGTGCCGCAGCTGGTGGCCAAGTCGCGCTTCAACGTGCTCAAGACGCTCTTTGAACGTTGCGCCGCCAGGGGCGCTCTGAGTGAGACCAAGGTGCTGATGAGGAGCCTGCGGGAGGGCTGCGGGAAGAAGCCGGCCGATCTGGTGACTACGTTGTGCTGCTTGAGGAGTGACGGCGATGACAGTAAGAATGACGAGACCAAGAGCAAGGGCTTGGACAAGGCCGGCCGGAACGAGTATGCTATACAGTCTCACGGAGCGCAGCTACTGTCAGCTATTCTAGCCATCCCGGGGCCGGCCAAGGGCGTGCACGAAGCTCTGATGGCCGTGGGAGAGGATGCTCTGCTGAAGCTCGCGATGGCGTCTATGCCGACGGTAACTA
Source organism: Ophiocordyceps camponoti-rufipedis (assembly GCA_002591395.1). Lineage (NCBI taxonomy): Eukaryota > Fungi > Ascomycota > Sordariomycetes > Hypocreales > Ophiocordycipitaceae > Ophiocordyceps > Ophiocordyceps camponoti-rufipedis. Next base: position 9,178 of record NJES01000190.1, on the reverse strand, counting down.
TACTGACTGATGCCCTTTCCACACCGTCGACCAACTCGTGCTTCCAAAAAGCCCTGGTGGCAACCATGACGAAACACGTGACGGAGCTGGCAACTTCACAGTTCGGCCACAACCTAGTCAAGGCCGTGGCATCCGTTCCCAGCAAGGGCAAGGACCTCAGCGTGCCGTATCACGTCAAGGAGGTCTTCATGGACCGACTTGGGGCGTCTGAGGCGCAGCTCCGGGAGTCGTGGATGGGGCGCAGCGTCTGGCGCAGCTGGAAGGGTGACCTGTGGAAGACGAGGCGCGGTGACTGGAGGGCCTGGATGCGGGAGCCGGTCGTGGCTGGTGAGTTGGGCACTGGTGAGGCGAAGACGGGATTGAGGAAGGGGTAGGATAGGAGAGATGACTTTGCGTGGACGACGGAGTGAATTCTGAGGTTGACGAGAGGAGAGGGTATGTATATAGCAGAGGTGAAGAAGTGTTTATCAGTTGATGCACGAGGAGAAGAGATGGACTGAACGATACCGGTATGATCCCATTAGACCCTATGCCCCGTCCTTGAAATAACCCCCCTTTTCAGAAAAAAAAACCACACACACAGGTTGAAAACCGGTTGCCAGGCCAAAGAGCTCGCAGCTGGCAGCCATCCAGATGAAAAGCCAAAAACCCCGTCTTCTTCCCACAAGGCTCGATCCTTTTCTTCCTTTCTTCTTCACGCACACCGCACTGCACGGATCGCGGACCTTTTTCTTCCCTGCACTGCTGCCTGCGTCTTCCTGCCATCGTCTTCTTGACTTGTCCTTTGACGCGTCGTCTTTCATCTTTGAGGTCTTGGTTGGAAGGGGGACGCGTTTGTTCTTCTGCCGAGGGTTTCGACTCTTGATTCTTCGGGCATCTTCGGCTGCGGATTTCTGGTTTGTGGATATCTTCACTTCCTCTCCATCACTTCTCCCTCTCTACCCCTTTCTCACCCAACCCTCATCACCCTCAACCCATCCCTTCCACATAACCCTCACCCTATCATCCCCATCATCACCCCCGCAAGCCAGCAAAATGGGCGGAGGTCCCCACGACGGAAAGCTCATGCCCTTCATCAGGCCCAGCTCAACCCCCCCCGATCCAACCACCCAAGCAACAACATGGGCCGCTCAGGGTACGACTGCAGCCTCGCAGCGCCAGGGTCAGCAGCCCACCAGGCTTCCTGCCGCGCCTCGGTCAGGAGAGCAGGTAGTATCATCTGAGGCGCCGGGGAATGGGCGTCGGGGCACGGGTGTGGAATCGAGTGCTAAAGGTGGCGGTGGGATTCAAGGTGGTGATCCGCATGGGACGCCGCGGGCTGTCGTCACTCAGGGGATGGAGTCGTCCTGGATGCTGGTTCAGCCTCAGCACAACGCAGTCAACGCTGGAGATCCTATTCAGCAGACCACTGGCCTCGACCAGGAGGTTCAGCAGGCAACGGCTGTAGCTGCCGCAGCTGCCGCAGCTGCCACGGACCCTCAGTCGGAGCAGGGTCTCGTCCGCCCGACCACGGCCATGGCAGCCTTTCCTACCCAGCAGCAGTACCAGCAGCAGCTGCAGACGTCGGAGAGCATCGTCATCCCGGATGCCGTCAACGTCTACCGCGCTCGCCGGGGTCCGGGCCCGCAGATGCCCGGATGGCTGGGCCAGCCGCCGGCTTCGGGTCCGCACCTGGGCCAGACTGCCGTGCAGCAGCAGATGTATCCTACGCAGCAGCTGCGCATCTACCAGCAGCAAGCTGCCCTCGAGCAGCATCGCATGATGCAACAGCAGCAAATTCTCCAACAGCAGCTGCAGTTCCACCAGCAAGTTCAGCTGATGAATCTCTACCATGCCAACCCGGCCTTCGCCCGTCAGCAGCAGCAGCAGCAGCAGCCGGCCAACGCTTACGGCCAGCACCAGGTCTTTGCGGCCAACGCCTACGCTCCGCAGCAGCAGCAGCAGCAGCAGCAGCAGCAGCAGCAGGCATCGTCGGCAACGGGACTTTCCCAGCAGCAGGCCCCGGCGACGCAGCGGAACTCGTCTTCGTCTCACGCCCACCCTTCGCCCGTCCTTCCCGCCGGCGCCGAGGAGGAAATTGCAGCCAGGCTCAACGCAGAGGCCAGACGCCAGCGTCGCGCTCGCCAGCGCCGTGACCGAGCTTAGAGAGGGGACGACAACAAGCAGACCGGAAAGTGAAAACACGAAATTATAAAAAAAGGGGGTAAAAAAGAAATAATTTCTAAAAAAAAATATGGAAGTCCGACACCATCCGAAGGTAGCCGGATTGCGACTCTTTTCTTTTCGATGGCGTTCGGAAGACGCGGCGTCGTCTATAGGGATCACTGAGGAACCACGTGTGCTTAGCACGATACGATGTTGGCGAGGCTCATGCCGCCGCTGATGGAGACGGTCTGCAGATGGAGCGGGGGCAGTTGAAGGAGGTTGTGAGTCGAGAACGTGGCTATGCTATCTTTGCTGAGACGTGTCTTTTCCTGTATTCGTCGGTAGGTAGCCGTCGGTAGGAGAAGATGACTTGATATCAACAAGCATGAACAGTGACTGCATGTCTAGTGGAGAGGAGGCTTGAAGTATAATTGCAGGCGTTACTTCAGTATATAGGGACGCAGACTTGAGACTGCGGGAAAAGAGGGTTCTGGCTGGGTTCGATGGATGGAGCATGCCGAGGAGAGGGGGTGCGGTCCGGTGGCATTGTTGTGATGGAGAGGCGGTGGGGACTGGACACATCTGATGGGGATTCTGGCACGTCGGAGAAGGTCGAATCTGTAGCGTGCGAGGTTGTTGATGACGATGGTTGAGTCTTGGAGGAGGGGAGGTCAGAGCGAGCTTGGCAGCATGGCCACTGATGAATTCGTGAAGGGTCGTGATGAGTCGCGTTCTCACTAGTGTAGTTTCGGATCCCGGCTGTTATTCTTGATCTTATCGTGAACGCTGGCAGCCGGCGAGAGGCGAGAAAGAGGTAGGTCGTACTCGTGAGTCTTGTTGTCCAAGGAACTGGCGAAGGATATACGCCCACTCTGCCTTAGGTAATACATACAGTGTGTGTTATTAATAAGTGGTGGGTGGATCCGGGCGGAGCGGGGGCTCCGGTGCGGGGCCGGATATATGGGTCACTCTCAAGTCCACAGCAAGCACGTATGTAGAATCGAGGACCGGGTGACTCAGACTGGCGGAGGAGGATGCCATATGCAGAGTAGCAGCACTTCTCCATTCTTTTCCCATCTCAGACCGCACGCTACAGGCAGTTGCGGTAGGTCGGGTCCGTCCCTCGTAGCCTAACCGTCCGGCGCAAAAAGGAAATGACAATGGCACCATCGGACGGAGACGCGAGTGGTGCTTCAATCTAGGTGTGGCTGCTGCTGTCGTGTGACGGACGGACGGCTTTGGATCCCGCGGCCGTGGAGACGGGATTGTGTTTACCTGGCTATGATATCAAACATGTGCAAACAAGAGTGGGAACTGATGATCCAATCCCGCGGTTGGCAGGGCCCACGAGCCAAGACGGGCGCTAAAGTGAGGAGAATGGGGCACGGAAGACAAGCTTATGTGTATGTAGGTTGTATGTATGCTATGTATGTACGTAGGTTATGAACCGTTGGGGGTTGCCGAGAGAAAAAAAGCTTGTGTTAACAGGGGCACCAACGAGATACGAGAAGCTGTGCGGCGGCGACGCAGATCGAATTGCTGGCCCGCCCTGTGTTCTTTTTTTTCCCTCTTGCACGAGCGCCGGAGCTTTTGAGGATAGGTAAGCGCGCTAGAGTCGGGGCTAGGTGGGCCTGGGTGTGCGTGTCTCCGCCCTCGTGCCCCGGTCCTGGTGGAGGCGTCGATGGAAGCTGCGGCGGGGAGAGAGAGAGTACGAATGCACGAGAGGAGAAGAGATGCTGAATGGATGGACGCGGTTTCGAGGTATGAATGGATGAAAGGCATTTCCCCATCCCTGCTTTTCCCTCGTCCTCGTTGTCCTTTCTCCTCTCCTCTCGGATGCGCTGCACGACGGATGATGGATGACTAACGTCGCGGCTCCTAGCGCAGCAAGCATGTGTCAAGCTCGCCCAGCCCAGCCAGCCCAGAGCCCCCCCAGAGCCCCCCCCAGAGAGACCCAGACGAGGTAGTAGCAGACCCAGAGGGTACATGCATCCAGCGCCCATCGCGATCGATCCCGCCTCCCGTCCGGTCCACTTCCCCCGATCCCACTCCTCCTACTTCGTACCCTCTCTCTCTCGCCATGATCAATCTCCATCCCCCCCGAAATCTGCTGGACCCGAGTCCCTCGACGTCTTGTACCGTCTAGTGCTTCTCCGACGCCCGATGGCCCTTGCCACGCCTCTTGTTCCTGCGACGTAAATCAAGCACGAAAATCTACCTACCTACAACACACAAATATTACCTTCCTTCGAGCCTCGCTGTTTTCCACCTGCCACGCGTCACTCGCCCTCCAGAACGAGGAGGAAAAAAGAAAAAGAAAAATTCGGGAAAGCTTCAGCTTCGGCCCCGTCGTCTCGCGCTTCAACAATTTCACGTCCTCACAAACCTTGGCCTTGTTGTGGAAATTGGTCGCGTGAGCTTCGTCACCAAAAAGTCGGATACTCTGCGGTTGCAGCAGACGAGAGAGACAGCAACGTTTGTCTTGCGGTCCGGCAATTTCATGTCCGGGAAACCTTGGCCTCGTTGTGGGAATTCGTCGCGTGAGCTTCGTGGGTCAACAACGTCGCATACTTTGCGGCTACAGCTGAGAGCAACAAATTGCCACGAGTCACATCACTTTGCCTGGTCGGAATAGACTCGAGAGCACGACTATTTATTCCTGGCTCTCTCTCTGTTTCTCATCATTGCCTTCTTCCACCCATCATCACTTCCTCATAGACCCCAGAGTCGGGTATAGACTCTGGGTCTCCTTCCCTTTCTACATCACCATCTGCTTCTCATCATCATCATCACTTGCTCCTCTTGACATCATCGTCCATTTTTCTCCCGCTGTCCTCGGTCATGGCGCCGCCTCGAAAGAGCGAACGGTCCAACGACGAGAACAAGGAGCGAGCATATATAGCTGCCTCTCGCAGGTCAGATCGAAGCATCGAAGCTCGTCTCCAGTCGGCCTACATGGCCAGCACCATCCACCAGAAAAGAACCGGCAGAAGCCTACGCATCAACGAAAACGTGGTGAGGAACGAGGAAATGTACGAGGAGGAAGACAGACTCCCTCGCCACATCGTCAACAGCAACCAGCCCGAACTGGGTCACCGCTTCAAGGAATTCGACGGTACTCGAGGAGAACTCTCGACGCTCATGAAGAGCTCCGTCGAGGATCTCGTTAAGACTGACGTTGACTCGGCTTTTGCAGAGTCGTTTCCCTGGGTAAAGACTGCCAGCAACCCAACAGGCATCTACCCGCTTCAGGTCCACCAGATGACTTCTCAGTCCCCGAACCCCTACTGCAACTGGGGGCCGCCTCCGCCGTCGCCGTATCCCGTCGTCTGCCCGCAGCCTCGACCGTTGCCGAACCAGTTCCCGGTCCTGTTGTCCCCGCCGCTCACCTCTTCGAACTCGTATCAATCTTCGTCCCCGGAGCATAAATCTCCGGGTCTGTACCTGGTTAACGACCCGACGCCCCCGTCGCCGAACTCGTTTCCCCGCCGGACGTCGATGCAGCAGAACACGGTGCAGAATTCGTTTCCGTCTCCTGCCGCCTGCTCGCCGGGTATGAACTCGCTTTACTTCCCGGATTCTGCGCCTCAGTCTCCGCAACATGTGTTTGCGTACTCGTCGTTGGATACCAACCCGGCAGCGCGGTTCTCTAATACGCAGGTCTCCAACACGCAGTTTTCCAACACGCACGTCTCCAACACGCAGTTCTCCGGCTCGCAGATCTCCGGTTCGCAGTTCACATGCTCACAGTTCCCCGGTTCCCAGTTTCCCAGCTCGCAGTTCTCAGGTACGCCGAACGCCCAGTTCTCCAACCAGTTCCTAGGCACGCAGCAGTTCCCGGGCTCGCAGCAGTTCTCCGGCCCGCCGACCACGCAGTACGCCTCCCAGTTCCCGCTCGGCTTCGCAGCTCAGCCGCCTCCGCATCCGCCCGCCGTCAGGCTGTACGAACCGCACGCGCCAAACAGTCCTCAGGCTGAGAGGCCCTTCTGCTCCTTGATAAGCTTCGTGCCGAGCTCGAAGAGCAGGATTGAGCGGAGCCGCAATAAGGCCAAGAACAAGGCGAAGGGTAAGCCTGCTTCCAGATCTGCTGCTGGCAGGGCGGCTGCCAGGTCTGCTGCTGCCACGCCGGCTGCTGCCACGCCTCCCGATGACGCGACTCCTGAATCTGCTGAGCTTTCTCCCGCCGACGCGCCTCTTGACGACGCGCCTCTTGACGACGCGCCTACTGCTACGGAGCCTGCTGCTGCTACACCTGCTGCTGCTACACCTGCTGCTGCTGAGCCTGACGCTGCCGAGTCTCTCGCCGGCGAGCCTCTTTTTGGCCTGGAGTCTGACTCGTGGTTATCCAACTTCGATGAAGGGATGGAGGAATGGATTTGGGGGATTAAGGATTGAGGTTTTCTTTATCATAACAAATGTTTCGTAGCGAACTTCGTGTAAGAAGTAGCGTTACATGAGAAATGTGTCCGTGAGGCACAGGTGATTCCTCTCTCATCCCAAGTCTCCCAGTCTCCACGCCTGTCTTGGAAGATAGAGTACGGACGCACGTCGCCAATGCTGCCAACCCTCTTTACGTCCAAAGTCTAGATTGTACTTGGACTACGTTTGCGCAACGTGCCCAGGCCGATACCTAACGGCGTGCCCTTTCCGCCCCTCCCTCATCTACCTATCTATACACCCAACAGGAGCAAAAGCTAGTATCGACTGCATCGAGCGCGGCAAAGGGAACACTACTCTAGCCGTGATACGAACGGCAATCTGCCTCGCGCATCATCAATCACATCAGCCAGCCGCCTCCACCAAAGATCAAGCGCGCCGTCAGGGGGGCACAGTTGGGAGCGCCCATGACGTCAGGGTCTGGCTCATCGGACCACCCCGGATCCGCGCGCGCCCGCTGTGGAGATGAGATGATGGATGGCCGCTGCTGGAGTCTCGGTATCGCGTCGTGGTGCGGCCTTGTGTCTGGTTTGCGGCGCGATCTTTGCCTCGTCTTTTATGCATCTGCGAATCGATCCGTCTGGCTTCGTCCTAACCTAACCCCCTTTCCGGCTCAGCTGAGGCATCCATGCCACGCAAGCACGGCCCGACCGTTGTCCCATCCGGCACTAGCTCGGCTCAGCAATCCTCTCCCCGTCCCACCATCAGATCCCTGCCGCTGCCGACACTATCCCCTGTTAGCCGCAATGGCCCCACGCTTTACCCGCCCGTCTCCTGCAGCGGTATTTCGTCGGCAATCAGACCTCAAAGCCTACGAGTCCCTGCATCTGACCAGCGTCTTTCTCGCCTGCGACGCTTCCTCGTCTTCCCTCGCCCCTCGTTCACCATCTTGCCTCTGCTCTTCCTACGGACAATCCTCTTTGATATCTTAGCCTGTCGCGGCGACGACCTCGGCTGCGCGTTTCCCCCGGTCGCTGCCTCGCTGCTCGTCTCCGTCCTCTGTCGCCTTGTTGCCCCTTTCGTCGCGCGCAACCATGGCGTCATCAGCGGCAAATCCGTCGACTGTTGACGCGCCTGACGAGCCTCAGAGCGATGGCTCCAAGCTTAGGACTTTCCTCGGCATCCTGAAGAAGTGAGCGTGGTTTCCCTCTGTTCCCGGTCTTCCAATCAGTAGCCGTTGAGGATGCTCACCTGTTTAGATTCATCGGCGTCTCCGATCTCGCTGCCGTTCGCTTCTCACTGCCGTCGCAACTCCTCGAGCCGACGCCCAACCTCGAATACTGGACTTACCTCGACGCCCCCAACGCATTCGTCGCCATAGGATCATCGGACGAACCGCTGGATCGCATGCTCGAGGTTGTGCGCTTCTGGCTCACAAAGGATATCAAATACGTCAAGGGAAAACCTTGCAAGCCCTACAATTCCTGTCTCGGCGAGTTCTTCAGAGTGCGTCGTCGTCGTCCTTTCTCTCGGTTTCCCTGGCTGTTGGTGGTGCTGACGTTTTTATCTGCAGTGTAACTGGGAGACGGAAGACAATGCGCCCAGCATCAATACGAGCCATCTCAAGGCGGGCGAAGGTCGCGCTTCGTCGTCGTCGTCTTCGTCCAAGCAAAAGCCTAAAGACGACAAGAACGCTTCTTCACTCTCGCTCACCGTTCCCAATCCTTCCGCGACGGCCGACAGCAAGCCCCTACGCGTCTCTTACCTCACCGAACAGACGTCGCACCACCCCCCGGTCAGCGCCTTTTACGTCTCGTGTCCCGAAAAGGGAATCTCGGCTCGAGGCTTCGATCAGATCACGGCCAAGTTCACCGGCACCTCGGTCAAGGTCCTGCCTGGCGAGCACAACATGGGCATCTTCATCACGCTCGACAGACGCGGAGGCGAGACGTATCAGCTGACGCACCCGGCTGCCCATCTCGGCGGTCTGCTCCGCGGCAGTCTTCACGTCTCCGTCAGCGAGATGGCTTACATCTCGTGCCCGCAGACCAAGATCAAGGTCATCCTCCACTACGTCGACGAGGGCTGGCTCGGACGCACCACCAACAAGATCGACGGCGTCATCTTCAAGTACGATCCCGAAAACGACGACAAGAACAAGGTCCAGGACGTGCCGGAAAAGGACATACTCGCCAGGCTTAGTGGCCCCTGGCGGGAAAAGGTCGTCTTCACCCTCGGCCCTCGACCAGTCGTGAGTCTTGTCGACCCAACCATGGCAACGAAATCGCAAGCTGACGCGCGAAAAACAGAAATCCGTCCCGCCCGAGGAGCAGTTCGTTATCATCGACCTCGCTCCCCTGCAGGTGGCGACCAAGTCCCTCCCCCCCCAAGACGAACAGCTCCCCAACGAATCCCTCAAGCTCTGGTCCGGCGTGACGGAAGCCATCCACTCCAAGCAATACTCCAAAGCCACCAACATCAAGGTCGAGCTCGAGGAGAGCCAGCGCGAAAAGGCCCGCCACCGCGAGAAGACGGGCGAGCAGTGGAAACCCGTCTTCTTCGAACACGTCACCGGCAACGGCGGAAAGCCCGACCTCACCGAAAAGGGCAAACAGGTCCTCGAGCGCGCCCAACGTGGCGAGTGGTCCATGGAGGC